>JAHWFP010213108.1:0-11961 GCA_023313725.1 Lithobius niger
AAAACATGGATGTCCTTTCGTGATGTTGACTTTGCTCTCAAATAAATTTCTGATGTCAACAACAGCAGTTACACGTGGGACACCAGCTACAATGTCAGCTTTATCTGAAGGCAGACGTATACCACCAAATCGTTAGATTCAGGATGCATCTCAGTGGGGAGGGATACCAGATGATGGCACAGGTTCACACCACTTTGTATCATACTTCCAGACGTAAGCAAACATTGCCAGGAACTGGTTACATAAGTGCAAGGAACGATGTACACAGTGCTACTGTTTAAAAAAATGGACTCCGATACACTGCACTCTTTTGTGTACATGCGAAGGTCATTGTTCAAGAACGGCGGAATAATGACAGGAGCTAAGTATATTGACATCGTCACTTCCAAATGTTGAACTTCTCATAGTTTACGTTTTTTAGTGGGAAAAACTAAAATCTTAACCAATGTAATACAAGTAAGCAATTAACCTAACCAGATCGTTAGCACAAATTATACCCAACCATTATATTCAAATTAAAGTTGCTAATGTAATTTCTTTGTTACGAATAAATAGTATTCATAAATGATAATGATTATTATTAGTAAATTGTACATTATTAGTTACACACGTATGCATTAAGTCATTAATTAGAAGTACACTAATTGACATGTAAGCATACCATAACACCCATTCTGTAATTATAGTGATTAAAAAATTATAGTCAACAATGTAACATTTAATTTTGGGTGAATATTTAATTTTGGCAGTAGCAAGTAAAAAAAATTACAAGAAATATGGAGAAAATCTCAAAATTCAAGAACAAAACGAAAACTATTATATTTACAGCAAAATATGTAGACACCATGATTACAGATAAAATAAATTAAGCTTTAAAATGAGACCTGCTTCATTAAAATTCGTTCAGTAGTTTCTGAGATATGCGACTTTAAAGAATCGGAAAATTGAAAATTCCAGCGATTTATGTCTATTTATTACTTTAAAGAATCTGCTTGGTTGCCTTTTTGATGACATCACTGCATCATTTCTGCGGTTGTCTCCCAGCTGATTTACAGCTTTACAGATTTACAGCTGATTTAGGTATTTATTCAAAAGTTTGAAGTTGATATCCGGAAGTGAAATATTCCTGATTAGTCCACGTACTACAGGAGCCGATTCTGAAAGGGAGTTTTTCATTTGCTATTCCTTTAAAACATGTCACGTGATTTTACGAGAATTACAAGACAGTGTACCGGCAGCAAACACGTGCTGACATTGTCTAAGGCAATCAATAAAGACGCGATATTTAAAGCAGCTGCTACGGCCAATGCCAAAGTAATACTGAACGGCGTTTTGTAGCATGTTCCACATGTAACGGCATCCAAAGGCCACAAACTAAAATTTTTAAGTACAAAAAAGAAGGAATGAACGTGGATCTGGGGTTTAGACTCTGGCATTATGATAGTAGCTAACTGCTCCAGAGTACTAGCTTCACCTAGTGTGTGCCTACTACTACCGTGGACGAACAACCCAGGTGGGTCATTCTGGCTCTGCAGACGAAATGGAACGACAGCCATACTTAAAAGCCAACTGTTTTCGATCGCTGCAACCTTCAGAATGCTCATGTGACTTTAAATTTTGAGCGTTACCACTTACTTGACTAGAACGTTATTTACACCACAGGTGAATGCTCCATCTTGTAAAGAATGGCCTGGGAGTTTAGGTGTGCCTTCAATGAACGTGGAAGATCTATGCATTGATTAGGTTCAGTTAAAAAAAAAAAGTATCCTCTAGTAGTTTTAGACTGTTCCAAACAATCGGAGATATTATATTATAAATGTAAATAATAAATAAATGTAATAAATGTGAATGTAATAAATAAATGTAAATGTAATATAAAACTGGCACCATCAACAAGCAATTAAAGTTGACATTTAATTCTGCCATTCCAGCCAACACGACTACCAGGCACTGTTGATAGGCGACAGAAAAATTAGTTTGAAATTGGATAGAGACAAAGTCGAAGTAATTTATTAAATAAGATATAAATATTAAAAAAGGAATGGTGAGAAACGTCAAAAAATTTTTAAAAAAGTTAAATTTAGTCAAAAACCGGGGTGGCATTGCTTCTGCCAATGTGGCATTGCTTGGCTCCCTCTAGCGGGTGAAGGCGGTCTTGCAGGGGGGGGGGGGGGCATTGCTAAGATTGTTGCTGCTGTTAGGAAAGCTCAAAACGATGCTAGCGTGCTAGCCTAGATGGTGAGTCATAAAAAAAATGGAAGATTCGGGGAAAGAAAAAATATCTCGTGGTAAACGCGGGTCAGTGAGGGCTTGATCGATTTTAGTAAACCGTTAAAAAACTACGATTTGAATTGTTTACTTAAAGTCTGAATAATTCGTAAAAAGTGTTAAAAGTCACGGTTTACAATCCGTTCAAAATGTGGAATTGACTTCAAGTCGAAGCTAGGAGTTGAAACTGTAAATATGTATTTCTTCTTGAAGTAAAATTATCGAGCATGTACCAATGCATTCATGCAAGATTACCTGGACTGTTTTTACTTCATGACTAATATTTGGCTGAGCTTGAGTCCTGCTGATTATTTGTAAAGATGTCTCCAACTACAAATACATGCCACGAATGATGTACGATTCACGTGAGTGCTCATTTCGTTGAAGCAGAGAATAGATCCTGATTTAGAGTCTGATGGTAGCTTATCAATGGAGTACGACTGCCAGCTAGTTGTATGTTGCCTTTGGGACTCTGGGTGAGTCTGACTCCTTTATAACTGGTGGAACAGTGGTAAGATCAAGTAAGATCAAGTACCCAGTCTTTGGAGAAGCCAAAACCGCTCAGTACCACTGGTTTTTTTTTTTGCTGATCATCGTAGAAGTCTGAATTTAGGATTCAGCACTCATCATGTCACCCTGGTTCACCATTAGCGACAGAAGATCCGCCAATACAGCAGAATGCTTGGTGTCTTGAAGAAAAATCGATTTTCCAGCAAAAAGCATAAAGTAAGCAGAACTGTGATCACCGATCAAGAACTGTGAATATAAGTGTTAAAGACCTCTTACCTGTATTGTTTCATCAATTTTAAGTGCCGATGACCTTCACCAACTTATAAATCGTGGTACGGTAAGTGCCGTGAGGGTACGATTTTGTTAAGCAGCTAGTGTACAGCCCAAGTGTTAATTATTGGTTAGTTGTTAATCTTTTTTTGGTATTTGAAAAGGGTAGGAAAATCAGCTAGGCAGAACCTTAGTGTTTTTTTTTTATTTCACTCAAGCATTTATTCGTATAGCAAATTGGGTATAATTTTTAGAGGTTTTTAAATATTTTCAGAAAAATTTTTGTTAGGTTTAAACGCTTCCTTGTACTAAAAAGATTTGTTGGGTGCAAATTAGCCTGGTATAAATTAATAGTGCATTGCCATGGGGGGGGGGGGGCGTGTGCAGTTTAATGAAGCAAACAAATAAGTTGGATTATCTTGTTCTACACCATGCCAGCTTCCATTTGCACCATGGTGTCATCCTTGTATGTAACCGGAAGTGGCGGTATGACGTCATCAAAATGACTGCCGACATTGGTTAAATAAACACTTATATCTCTGCAACCACTTGACCGATTTACTGCTATAGCTCGTTTTAAAGCTATTAGTATGCACTATCGTTAAAGTCCTATGAGTCAATACCAAACATACAAAGGATTTCACGGTATAGGCTCACAAACATAAAAATGCCTGATTTTTTACTCTAATTTTTATACTTAGTTGGAAATAACGGCCAAACAACGAGACGGGCGCATTGCTTTCATAGGAATTAGATTACAGTAAATTCTGGTAGCTTTAAAATAGGCTATGGAAATTGAAAATCGGTTGAATGGTTCCAGAAATATCAACGCTGAGGCGAACGCATTTCACTAGGACGCAGCCATTCTGATGCTGATGCAGCTAGTGCCAGTAAGGATAACTTCCACAGTTTGTCGTTAGGCGGCGCTTATAATACGACGTTTGAACATTGTTCGCCGGCACATACGTCGTACATCTTCTGAGGCAAGATTGAGATAAACTTTGATAACAATCATGTTGTAATCATAATCTTATCCAGTATCAGAGTAGAGCGTTCAGAACTAAGATTAGTGTCGGTATTCACAATAATAGAAAATTATTAGGCTTATTGTTTTCCAGTTTCATAGTCGGAATCTAGTATGGAGTTTGCCAAATCAGAACGCTCACCATATGCAATATTTATAAGACTTACAACAAAAATTATGAATTGTTTTAATTTGTGTTAACTTTATTATCAAACTGTTCTGAGGTGCTCTTCTTACTGGTAATTGTCGCACGTCCGTGAACAAACCTGTAGCAGTAGGACTTTCGGTACGTCACAAAAACATAAGTGCATTGCTGGTTAATGATCAGCTAGTAATTAATTTCAAGCCTGGCAGTTTAGTGAACGTTCTAACTTTAACCTGTATTCGTGAGTTGTCTGACTATGATTACGGGTTGTATCCTCGCAAAAGATGAATCAATCAGAATGTGTTTATTGGGTATTGGTCCGTAGCCATGCACCCTAAGAGAAGACGATTCGACAATGACAATGCAGAAAGTTTGATCCTAAACAATGAAACTTGGCACATGTCCTGTTATAAGGCAACAACAAACAAAACAATTCAAGCTCATGCACGTGAAAGTTATAACAGAAAAGCACAGTTGCAAATAATCCTCCCTCTGTTAGAACTTCAGTGCGTATTACATGTTCGGCTGTGCCAGCAAAAAACAAAAACGACGCGAAAAATTATTTCTTTTGTGACAAAGAGGGGTCCGAAAATAATACATTACGTAAGGTTGTAACTAAGACTGCCTGCGCTCATTTAAAGACAGCCATTGAAGTTGGCGCTTCAGAAAATCAAAAAATCCTTCTTAATGCAGCTGTAGACAATGAGGACGCCATCGCTATGAATCTTCATTATCATAAGAACTGTTGAACACAGCAAGTTAACAATATACTGAGTACTGAGAAAAAACACTACAAAAACAGCTGAAGTTAACCCATCATCAACTGCCGAAACAGCTTCCATCGTTGCATTCATGAGTATTCTTGATGCCTACCTTGGGGAAAGGGAAAATTACCGATATGGTAATTATGCCAACGAAATGGTGTACAGGAACCTATTTACTGCCGGCAGAATCTACCAGAGTTTATTGCTGTAGATATACCTGATGTTGAATTTAGTAAAGCAAAGAGACTAAATGAGCCTGACCGTGTTCACTTGAAAAGTGTGAGAGAAGCTGCTGTTCATTACTTGGAAGATGAAGAAGATACAACGCAAGAATTGAAAACACTTTACAAAGCAGCAGCAATACCATGACGACGTGCTGAAAAGGTTTGAAAATGGGAGTTCGGTGGATCACTAACAGAAGAAATGAATGGCATAATCCCTTTAAAGTTATCCATTTTCATGCATTGGTTTGTTCACGGACGTGCGACGATTACCAGTAAGAAGAGCACCTTAGAACAGTTTCATAATAATGTCAATACAGTGATGGACTGTCTTATGTATATATATATCTCAAACAAGCAATTGTTAAAGACAAACAATACCACTGTATTACGTCATTGCCGGGATTTCCCTAGACCTGTAGCAGTAGGACTTTAGGTACATCACAAAAACAGAAGTGCATTACTGGTTAATTTGCTCCATAATTATGGGTGTTCCGTAGATACCGCAAGATTCTTAGAATTGAGACGGAACTGACTGCAGCTGTGATAAAGAAAATGGATGAGAATGATAGTGTTTTCGTACCATCTAGCTTGGTAAAGGGTCGTTTTGTGTATTTCGCTATTGACAATATCATAATGAAGATTCATAGCGATGGTGTCCTCATTGTCTACAGCTGCATTAAGACGGATCTTTTGATTTTCTGAATTGCTAACTTCAATGGCTGCCTTTAAATGAGCGCTGGCAGTTTTAGTTTCAACCTTACGTAATGTATTATTTTCGGAGCCCTCTTTGTCACAAAAGAAACAATTTTTCGCATGGTTTTTGTTTTGCTGGCACAGCTGAACGTGTAATACGCGCCGAAGTGCTAACAGAGGGAGGATTATTTGCAAACTGTACTTTTCTGTTTCACGTGCACGAGCGTGAATTGTTTTGTTTGTTGTTGCCGTATAACAGGACAGGTGCCAAGTTGTATTGTTTAGGATCAAGCTTTATGCATTGTCATTGTCTAATCGTCTTCTCTTAGGGTGCATAGTTAGGTTAGGCTGATACCCAATAAACATATTCTGATTGTGATTCTTCTTTTCCGAGGATACAACCCGTAATCATAGTCAGACAACTCACGAACACAAGTTAGAACGTTCACTAAACTGCCAGGCTTGGAATTAATTACTAGCTGTTCAATTTTTTTTTAATTTTTGACAAATAAAACACAATTCATAATTTTTGTTGTAAGTCTTATAGGTATTGCATATGGTGAGCGTTCTGATTTGGCAAACTTCATACTAGATTCCGACTATGAAATTGGAAAACAATAAGCCTAATGATACCGTTGTTTGAAGGCCAATTTTCTATTATTGTGAATACCGACACTAGTCTTAGTTCTGAACGCTTTACTCTACTACTGCATATGATTATAAGTACAACATGATTGTTATCAAAGTTTATCTCAATCTTCCTCAGAAGATGATGTAGGACGTATATGCCGGCGAACAATGTTCAAACGTCGTATTATAAGGACCGCCTAACGACAAACTGCGGAAGTTATCCTTATTGCCACTAGCTGCATCAGCATCAGAATGGCTGCATCCTAGCGAAATGCGTTCGCCTCAGCGTTGATATTTCGGAAACCTTTCAACCAATTTTCAGTTTCTATAGCTTATTTTAAAGCCAACAGAATTTACTATAATCTAATTCCCATGAAAGTATTGCGCCAGTCTGGTTGTTTGGCCGTTATTTCCAACTAAGCATTAAAACTTGAGTAAAAAATCAGGAATATTTATGTTTGCGAGCCTATACCGTAAAATCCTTTGACTCGTAGGACTTTAAAGGTAGTGCATCTTAATAGCTTTAAAACGAGCTATAGAAAAAGTAAATCGGTCAAGTGGTTGCAGAAATATAAGTGTTTATTTACGCAATTTCGGCGGCCATTTTGATGATGTCATATCGCCACTTCCGGTTGCATATGGGGATGACACCATGGTGCAAAAGGAAGCTGGCATGGTGTAGAACAAGATTATCCAACTTATTTGCTTGCTTCATTAAACTGCACACGGGACCCTTTTTCCAGCCCTATGGCAATGCACTATAACGTTTTTTTTTTAATAGTTGCTAGTTTGCTAGTTTGTAATGTAATGTGCAACTTGGGTCGTTTTCTAAATTATCGTTAAACTTAGGGATTTTGATAAATTTTTCCCGACTAAGAAAAATTATTTCAGTCTCGAACTTTTTTCCTCTAAGCTTGTGCATTGCGTGCTTGATTATTTTAAGTGAAGGTTGTTAAAGGTGTTTTTAAAAACTGTGAAACTCAAAGGAAGGGTTAAAATTGGATGCTGTTGTTTGAGGATATTCCCAATACTGAACGAAGAAACTTTGTGCTGAGTTTGGTTTAGCGATAAGTACAGTAAAAACTGCATCGCTAAGAACTACAAAGTGCACGTGATCAAACTTGTATTAAGCTACTTGAGGCAGAAAATGATATGGCAAGATTAGCTCAATTGACCCAAATTCATGCTCAAAAAATGTGACTTAAACGGCGGGGATTTCCAGTTGAGGCCTACAGTTAATCTTGGGCGTGTCGTGTTGTAAACTTGGAGGAACCATGCCAGGAATTATGTTGCTTCTTATATATTTAATTCATTATAACTATTTCTTATGTACATATTTACAAGACGGGACATTTTCACGTTACATGGCGGTTGCAAGCGGGCGAGTGCCCCAAGCCGACGAATGCAACGATAGCATGACTGGAACCCACACTTCCGGTCGCACAGAATAAACAGCGCAACCCCCAATACACCACATACACTTTCCCCTTAAGCGAAAACTACATTCGACATTAAACACAATTAATGAAAACTAAGTAAATGAAATGCTTAAAGAGAAATCAACATTACTATACAATTCTAAACAACAAAATTCATATGTACAATAAATAAATCAAACTAACAAATTATATACACTGCCCAGCTTGAAATTTACAAAATGCACATATACACAACCTGGCAAAGGTAGCCTATTTACAAATTCAAACGTTTTACAGGTTTAATCAACCTTTTGGGACGAGTTGTAACTAACGGAGTTGGAGTAGCTGAAGATGTTATTGAACTACCAACTTACTCATTCCCAGCTAATGGTTCCGAAATCACCGGTGGAGAAATTTCTGAAGTTTCAACTACTGACGAAGCATCAGCCTCTATTATTTCAGAAACACCTGTTCCCTCCTGAGCAATCAAGACTTGGTGCACTTGTAGGAATATGCACAATGCTCGCTGGTACTTGTCATGATAAAATGATACCCCCAGCATTCCCAACCAATAAATCGGAATCACTAACTTCACATACTCGTAAGTGATTTCTATTTCGTCTGAAGACACGGCCATCACATAACTGAACCAAATAACTGGAGTTATCCACTCTATTTAACACATTGCCTTTTAACCATCGTGGGAAACTGGCAACATTTTTCACCCAAACTGATGTATTAGGCTGAAAATCAACTAGTGTAGCACTAGGCTTACTCAACAGTTGTTTTGAATTCTGAATGTCAGACGCAGAATGGGGAAACAATCTGTCAAACAAAGTGGTATCCTTCCTGTTAAACATCAAGTATGAAGGACAATAATCAGTTACCGTGTGTGGTGTGTTTCGACAATGGAACAAAAATCTGAGA
This sequence comes from Lithobius niger, assembly GCA_023313725.1. Lineage (NCBI taxonomy): Eukaryota > Metazoa > Arthropoda > Chilopoda > Lithobiomorpha > Lithobiidae > Lithobius > Lithobius niger. The sequence goes on from JAHWFP010213108.1 coordinate 8,874, forward strand.
ATTTCACCTGGATTCTTTTGAATGCTAAGCTTTCTGTAAGCAGACTTAAATTTTTGAACTGCCCTCTCGACCAATCCATTGCTGGCAGGGTGGTATGGAGCTGTAAGAATTTGAACAATGCATAAACTCTTAAGATAAGCTTTGTATTCACCAGATATAAATGCAGGACCATTGTCCGGAACCACGGTATGAGGAAGCCCGTGAATCGCAATAACCTTCCTTAACTCATTAATTACAACCTCAGATGTCATTGCATTTACCTGAGTTACCTACAGCCATTTAGAATAGCTGTCTACAGATAAAAAGTAGTGTTTACCATGTAAAGGCCCTGCAAAATCTACATGCAAACGACTCCAAGGAGAACTAGCAGCAGGCCATTGCGTGGACACTTTGATTTCAGGTGCTGGAGAATTTGACTGACATAAGGAACAACCTTTAACAAGATTCTCCAGGTCCTTATCTAAACCTGGCCACCAAAAATAACTACGACACAAGGCTTTCATGTGGACAATTCCAGTATGACATTCGTGAAGTAAATTAAACAAAATTGTCCTGCCCCTCTCAGGAATTACAACTCTACTACCCCACAAAATACAATCATCTTGAACACTTAATTCATTTTGTTTAGCTTTGAAAGGCTGTAGTACTGGATCCGCACTTTTCATTAGGCCACTCGGTTAATAAAAATCTTTTTACCTTAGACAACACAGGATCCACTCTAGACCAAGAAGCAACCTGTGAAGCAGTTACAGGAACATTCTCGCTAGTAACTTGAAAAAATGCAATTGGAATATCTGGTACAGAATTCGACAATCAGGTAATGGTAAACGACTCAAAGCATCGGCATTGGCATTATCCGATCCTTTGTGATACACAATGCTATAATCATAAGCTGCTAACGTCAGTGCCCAACGAACAACTCTCACGGTGGGGATTTCCAGTTGAGGTCTACAGTTAATCTTGGGCGTAAGTTTGGTATCACGAATATCCGGCGATTTCCAATGCGAATTAAGTTGAGGGCTAAGGAATGTAGAGCCCCTAAGCTGCAGCCTAACTTAATACGGAGCAGTTAGTCCCAAGCTGAAAAACTCGGTGATTTCCAATCAGGTTTAGCAATAATCCTCGGGTTAATGAGCATGTTAGGCCTGGGACTAAGGATACAATTTAGACCCAGGCACACTATGGTATAAGTTGAGGTTTAAGCACGTCTTTCGAAAGTCTTTCCAGAGACGTCAGGAAGATTAAAGTTGGATGGGCGTAAACCAGAAATTTAGAGACATGATTTTCCACCTAGCCAACAAATTATGCAATTTTTCTGACTGATTTGTCGACTGGCCAAAAATTACGTAATTTTGCAGACTGATTTGCCAACTGGCCAAAGATTGTGGCCGCACCCCCCCTATAAAAAACGTACCTAGGAATCTCTTCCTTCGAATGAATCGAATTGGAGTCGTCCATCTAAATTAGAAACGTAAGAATAGTAGTTGAAAGTTGAAAATGAGCAAAAAATCAAACGTGACTGTGATACCAGCCGCTATATTTTATCAACAAGTCCATCCGTTATAAGTATTTCCTGACCCTGAAAACATAGTATTAGACACAAAAATGATTATCCTGTCTGTTCTATAGGCAAAGATATGGCCAATATATGATTTTTCAGCCGTCTTGGCCGCCATCTTCAATATTTAATGTGCTCAAGGGTGACAAAGTGGCATCCTGCAAAATTTCATTAAGTATGTCTTGAAGAAACACAAAACATCATAAAACATTGGGCGGACCTTACTTCCAGGTTTTTGGGCCTCTACCAGAACTCAGAGCTAGGCTGTGCCTAGCGCGAAAAGAGCCGTTTTGTTTGCCTGTTAGCCCATCACCCCGTGGCTTAAAAATATCATAGATAATGTAGAAACTAAAAATAAAATGTGCTTTAAACTCTATCTCCGCCAGGTTAAAAGTCTTGATAAGAATTACCTTCGCGAAAATCATACATAGTTGACAAAACTAAAAATTGAGTCGGCTATTTTACTTCATGTAGCCTTTCTCTGTTAGACAGTGCCCAGGAGGCGGTTCTATAGGGAGCAACTCCTAACTGGTATTTCGGAGGGGGGGGGGGGAGTTACTGATATATTAATATTCCAACACAACATCACTGCCAGGACTTAAAAACGTTCTTAAGTATGGCAGAAACGTTAACAAAACTGCATAAAACAAAACTTAGTAAACGATTTCTGCCAAGTTTTCACTGTCTGAAGTCGTCAAATGTCACACATTTCTTTTACTAGTTCGTCTGCTAGCCCATTTTGCCATTGTTTTAGTTAAAACAGAAGTAAATCCGTACTTCATGAAAATCGGGTATAGATGGCAAAATTAAAAACTAGGTTGAAAATTGAGTTGGCTGTTTGATTTGCTGTAGTCCTTTTTCTGTTAACCTATCGCTACTACGATTTGAAGATCCTTTTGTATTAATGCAGAAACAATTCAATTTTTTATACAACAAACTTGCTAAAAATTCCAAAAAAATTCGAAGGTACAATTTGACAATAAGAATCCATAAGAACTCAAATTAAAGGACAAAAGCGACCCAAAGGACACTAAATGAGGGAAACATTTACCTAACATCCCTGAATCAAGGGAGTAAAGAATTAAAACGGAGCATGTCGATTTCGTATTATTTTTAAAAGCTTTTCTCCAGTAATACCTCAAATTGTTTTGAACAAAACTGAGTGAAAGGTTTCGCCATTTTTTCCCATATTTTTTCATTTTGTAAAACTGGAACATGTTGTTGCTTTAAAATGTCCAAGTTTTTTGCAGTAATACCCTCTAGGTCGTTTAGGATAAAACTGACCAAAGATTTCACTTTTTTCAGTTCTTGACAGTCCATTTGAAAAAAAATTTCTGCCCTTCTACCATGCTTGCACACAGCAATTCATTGGCATTCATTATATAGCCTAGACGTCCAAAATGTATTCTTAACCCAACCCCCAATCGTCAATGGCTAGCTGCGGGCCTGTTTATGTAATTTTAAACTGAAATCTGATAATTTGGGAAGAAAATATTTTTAAAAAACTGATTCAGTAACAATTAATCTTTT
>JAHWFP010213110.1:0-18949 GCA_023313725.1 Lithobius niger
CCCATCACCCCACACCTTCTGTCCCAACACCAAGGGAAGACCCTTCACCCAAACCCTTCCATTCTGAGGCTTCACGGGTGGAGACTTTGAAGAAGAATTTGGTGCGGGAAGGCTTCAAGAACGAAGTAGCCTCACGGATTACGGGGTGTCTGCGCGAGTCGTCGCAACGCAATTACGATGCGAAGTGGAAGAAATGGTTCCAGTGGTGCGGTGACAACGAGTGCGATCCTTGTAAACCGTCTGTTCCCGCACTGACGGCTTTCTTCGAAGAACTCTTTGAGAAGAAGTTATCCCCAAGCGCAATCAAAGGCTATCGCTCGGCCATTAATTCGGTGTTGGCGTGTGTCGGGGAGAAGCAAACGGTCGAAAACACTGTAATAACAAAGCTTATGGCAGCATTCGACAAGGCAAGACCGAAGAAGATCACACTGTTCCCCAAATGGAACTTGCCTTTGGTGCTACAAAGCCTGTCAGGGGCTCCCTATGAACCGGCGAGAACAGCATCCATCCTGCACGTTACCCAGAAGACGATTTTCCTGGTGGCTCTGGCGTCGGCGGCCCGACAAAGCGAGTTGGCCGCGTTCGCCAGAGATCAGGGACACCTGCGCGCGTCCAAGGGTTGGTCGGAAATAGACCTGACGTTCCCAGCACATTTCAGAGCGAAAAATTGTAAGGCGGATGCACAACCGGTGCCGGTCAAGATTCGTTCCCTTAAGAAGAAAAAGGTGGAGACAGAGGACCAGGAGAGACTCCAGTGCCCTGTCAGAGCGTTAAGATTCTACCTGGAAAGAACCAAGCAAGTTGCAACAGCGAAAAGGGAAAAGACAGAAGACTCCCAGCCTACGCCCCTATTTCTGGATGTAGATACAATCAGTGGCGAAGTGCTTAGTAGAGGGGTCACACCGTTCCGAATGGGAAAATGGATTTGCGCAGTTATCAAACGTGCATACGAAAACGGCCCAAATCACATTGATCTCCCCGCGACAGTAAGAGCACATGAACTCCGCGCTCTGGCAGCATCCTGGGCTTTTGGTTGTGGCACACCACTCGACAAGGTGGTGACAGCCTGTTCGTGGAATCATAGTAACACCTTCATCAGGCACTATCTTAGAGACACGAGCGGGGCAGAAGGAAAGTCGGTAGTCCAAGGTCATGTGGTTGCAGGCCAGAAGTTGTAGGTAGGCCTGGACAGATAGACAGTCACAAGGGTGTAAAAGCCTCACACCAGTGTAAAGCCTCACACGAGTGAAAAGCATCACACCGGAGAAAGGCCACAGACCGGAGAAAAACACCTACCACAGGGTGACTAGCCATACACTTGTGAAGGTGGTCTCATACTGGAAGAAGTCATCCCAACAGATCACCGTGAGAACAGACTGGGGGATCATGGAGGGAGACAGACTAAAGCAGCCATGGATGCCAAAGTCATTACTAGATAGAGGTGAGTAATGGTTTGATATCCTTAGGTTATGTTAGTGATGACTCTCCTGGGTTCAGTGGGTTCCTTAGCCCACCGCCTGAATGACGAATTCAGCATTATTAAGGAAGGTAAGTATTTGCAGGTAGTAAGAAACGATAATTTTAAAATGTAAAATTAGTTTTTACTAGCCTAAAATACTTACCTTCCGTATGGACCCGCCCGCCTCCCCGCATTCACGGAACCGGAGAGTTCAAAATGTGATGACGGGACTAGACAAGATGGCGCCCTCCTTGGATAGGAGCAGCAGCGCCCCTGGCGGAGGTGGAGAGAAAGTTTAGAGGGAACAAGAAAAATTGAAATTTTTTTGTAGTTTGAGCAGTGATAGCGTAAAATAGTGATTTTAAGCATTATTAAGGAAGGTAAGTATTTTAGGCTAGTAAAAACTAATTTTACATTTTAAAATTATCGTATTCTAACGAACTCGAGCTAATAAACCAGCGCTATCGTTCCCTTCGCATAAATTATGCTCTGCTCCACGCATGTAAAGCTTTGGTCTCGCCAATTCTTGCTTCCCCACCTTGGAGGGCCTACTACTGTGCCCGTTCCCGTACTCGTCGCCTTAGACTTGCCTCATCCTCAACCATGGTCCGCTAGCCGTGTCATCCTCGTCCTGCGGACACGTCCTCATCATCTACCTTAGCCACACTTCACCAAGAAGCTCCTTCGCCGTTACCGTCTCCACTTCGAGATCCCTCGTCCACAGTCTGTGATTATCCCACCCCGGATGACGATCCGCCAACATCAGCCTCCGCCTCTCCTGTTACACTCTGGAAGGAAGCATTTGCCACGAACCAATTTCAGAAAATCTCATCGTATTCAGTGTGACAATACGATAACGCTCCAAGCTTTATCCCTGTCTTCCACGGTATCACTGGATTTTCATCACATTCAACAGACGTGATGCCATGCTCCCCGTGTCGAGGCAAGGCTTCAGGAGAGCGTTGGGATTTCGTGTCCTCCCCTAAACTTCACTTTTTTCATCTATCTCTTGCTCATTTACTGCCATATTGGCGAGGGTTCCGCTTCGTCCACCTCCCATGAGGGGACGGTACAATCGTGATCCTCTCCTCTCTTTTAGGAACATGTCTTCACAAAATCAACTTTATCAGTCTGCACCTTAAACCTCCTACGCAGCACCTGGCTTCCAACGACTAATGCCTCTTCTTCCTCAGAAAAATAGTCAAGATCTATCCTACTACCTACACTGACCAGCTGTCTGCATTATGATTCAACTCCGAAAATATGTTCCACCTTCAGTGTTTTCCACGATCCACCTTACGGACACCGTCCGCCTCTTGCTTCTGCCGCAGTTCGTCCCATCATGCGTTCACCTTTCTCTATCATCTATCGTTCGGACATTATCCGCCCTCCACGTGCTCTGATCTACAGAAACATTCGTCATCCGCATGTCCGCTTCACATGCCTTCCATTGTCCGTCCTATGGAAGATATCCGATCCACACTTCTACCAGTACCTTTTGCAACGCCACACACCATCCGCCTGTCCGTCTCACACATGGGAGCACACATGGGAGCAAAGACGGTATTTCTAGTAGCCTTAGCCACCTGCCTCCGATGCAGCGAATTACAGGCTCTTTCGGCCACAGAGAAAGACTGCTTTTTCCTACCTAAATACGCTGGTGTAACTTTGTTCCATGCCAAAACTCTAAAAACCGACGAGCGAACTCACCTCTTCATCATACCTTCCCTTTCCTCCATCTTAGGTGATGAAGAGGAACGTGCTGTATGTCCAGTTCGAGCGATTCGTTTCTATTTAAAAGCCCCCAAACCTTTCCGCCGAGGACGCTCTCAACTTTTCCTCCCTTTTAGTAACAAGGTTGAAACTACATCAACACGCATGATTTGCCACCTGGCTTAAAAGTGTCATCGTACAAGCCTACGAAGCACTCGACATCAACTGCATCTCTGGTGGCATCCGAGTAACGGCCCACAAACTTCGCGCAATTTCCATATCGTGGGCCCATTACAGTAACATTCCCATCCCTGACATAATGGAAGCTGCCTCTTGGAGACATCCCACTATCTCAGGGATATGTCCCATCAAGCTGTGGGACTTTACTGGATCGGGCCATTCGTCGCCGCCCGACGTATACACACTATCCCTTTTACACGTATCCCTTTTACACACTGGCTTTCTGTGAAGGGAACCGGTCGCTAACTGAGGGAACTTTAGTCAAATGGCGCCCACCGCCTTGACAAAGTCTATGGGATGGCTATAAAAAAAGTAATGAATATTTTCAAGGCAACTAGAAACTCCAAAATACCAGTATTACCTGGTTGATTTTGGTTTCTATTGCCTGTTAAAAATAAACATTACCTTGGTCCCGCCTTCCTCCCCTCCTGTCGCCATTTGGGCACAATAGAGGTTCGAAAAGGTGAGCATACTGCTCCGCTTTGACTTTTATATGATGGAGGCTGCGGAGGGTGCGCCAGAAGACGTCCGAACGATGTTGCTAGCACCATTTCTCGTCTCATTCATGGCTTAAAAACCCACGGCTGAAGTTCAGTTTCAAGAAGGATGACGCCTCGCAAGCCAGGAATCAAGCTATATGGTGTTGCTAACACCAGTGTTCGTCTCAATCGTGGCATAAAACCAACGTTTATAGGGCAGTTCTTAAGACGAACGATATTTTCAACACTCCCACTGTTCCGGTCGGAACTTGACCCCAACGGCGTCGATTTTTCTTAAGTTGTGGGGGGGACGAACCCAAGAGACAACCAAAATTTTCTTATTTTAAACTGGGTGAATTCTTAAAATGTGGGAGAGGTCAGGGTATTCTGCTTGGAAGTGTTGCTTTGTAGCTTTGGGAGGGGGGGGGGGGGGGGCATCAACCGGGCCGGCGCGCCAATGCGGCTGCCAGCTTCTGGTGTTGGCCACTCAGACAGGATAGGAAGCAAGCACCCGAAAAATAGCATTTGCAAAAGTTGAGTGAGTTTGATTGAATGTAACAAAATCGTATGGTATTGGAGAGCGAAAATTGAATAAGAAGATTGTATGTTTATATAGCTTTTCCGGTATATCTTTAACTTGGTGCTTAGGGGCCTACAGCTCTGAGAGGCAACAACATATGGTAAAAACACGAGTGTATAGCAAAAACAATTACATTTTTTCGGGGGAAAAAGAAAATATTGAGGATGGGGGGGGGGGGGCGGGTAAGCAAAAAGTGTAAATCCTCCTCTGACAGTGTCACATAAGAATGCTTTCAAACATTCACGAAAATTGTAATAATGAAAAAATAATAAAAATGTTTAACCACAAAGTAGTAAGAATCCAGAAGGGTAAGTCACTACTCTGGTTCGAGTCAACAACCTGAAAAATAAACTGAAAATGAATGATTGTCTAGGAAGACTAATGTAACAAATTCAGGCCTCTTTAAGAAATCTCTCAGGGTGTTCCTGTCGAACTTATTCCGAAAGCATTCGGCGGAACGCGACTGCACCACATGCTCCGGCAGAGAATTCCAGGCTGGGACAACTCTCATCGCCAGGAAGCTCGTTCTGCATTCCAACCTTCCTTCCGGAACCATCAATTTTAACGAGTGGCCTCTTGTGGCTGTACAAGGGCAGGGTTAACTCAATTGGTAAATCAGTCAATTGGCAGTGGTAAAAAAAAGTGTAAATCAACTGGCAAACAACCCCGAACAATTTTGTATGTCATAAGCAGATCAGCTTTCAGTTTGCGCAATTTTAGGGGATTCTAGCCCAACACTTGATAGTTGCATGTCGTATGAAAGGTTGGGCAGGCCGGGTAAGTTTTAGTAAACTTACGCTGACAGACTCGGCCCTGTCAATACCTCCCAGTAGTGGTGGCAACCAAACTGGGTTTGCGTACTCCAGCAGAGGCTTCAGAAACACCTTAAATGTCCATACTTGTCACAGGTTAAGTGCACCAGGTTACACAGGCCGGGCCGGGCAAGGTAAACAGACTCTACCCTGTCGATATCTCCCAGTAGAGACGGCAACCATACTGGGCTTCCACACTCCAGCAAAGGCCTTACAAACATCACAAATGTCCATACTTTTATTATTGCTAGTGGACTGAGAACGATTCATTATGTCTGAATTGTTGGTGCGTTGTGTCTTAAGATGCAGCGAAAAAAATAAACAAAAATAATATCACTGTTCATGGAAATAACTTTCATTACACAAATACCATAAAGTATCTAGTAGGAAGCAACTAATATTTTGATAGCGATATAATAATAATAATAACACTAATGTAATTGTGATGCCAGCAGCTATTTAAAGTGACACTATCACCGATTGAAAATTGTACGAAAACACAGTGGCGCCATCTAGCAGCAGTGATCTAGATAGCTCGCAAGACCACGAGGACTTACGAAATATTTACTCAATAATTCGCGGTGCATTCCTTCGCTTGATGCAAGCAAGTGCTAGATAACACTATATAGCGCTATGTGTTGCCAAATTCTGCACACTTTCAATCGGTGATAGTGCCACTTTAACCTCCGTAAAAAAATCTACTGTAAATTCCCCGAGGTCAACGGAAAAAATAAACATTACACTAGGCCTACCTAGTAAAGTTTTAGTGCTCTGAATTAAAATGCAGACCTAAAACCAATTTCCTACTAGATTTTTAACACACAAAGTACAAAAATATTTTTTGGGCAGTTTGTGTTTTTCGCACTGTAAACAAACTTTTGCATCATATCGCAAGGACGTTAAAACGTTTTAATAAAAAATGCAACGCAATAACGTCCAGAAAGCATTGCTGCAACCATACCATTCAATAAATTAAAATCCCCAGCTACAAAAAGTAAATAAATAAACAAGCCACGTTTCACTTGCAGTTGACTTAGATGTGAGCAGGGCTGTTGCAGCCCCTCCCCCAGGTCCCATGAAACATTGACGAAGGTGTAAAAAACCTTACCCAATTTCAATTCATTTAAAAAAAAAAGTTTATCTTCTTTTGTATCGTTTTCATTTCAGAGTTGGACTGCAGCCTATTATTTCGTCGTGGTGGGGGAATGGGGGATTACGGTGGGGAGGGGGGGGGGGTAAAATTGTTTTGTGGGGGCGTAAAATTGCCCTCCCCCCCCCCCCCACCCCCAATCTCTAATAAAAAATTCCTAGCCTTGGCCCTGGTTAGGGGCCGAGCTAAATCACCAGGCGATTCCAGTTGGCGTTTCGTCGATAAGCAAAAAAAGTATCCGATGCTCCGATGTCTTTCTTTTGGCTTTGTTTGTTTGGCTCTGCGCTTCCTGCTTTGCCTAGTTTCGCACTAAATTACACTTCCAGTACAACAGCGGAAGTGGACAAATGTCTCGCAAGCACTACATACTGAGTAGTGTTATGCCTACACATTTGGAAAGGCAGTTCGAATTTATAGAAAGTAAATAAAGTTCGATTTAAATTTAATGGGCTTCAATTTTTTGCGTGATGTTGATTTCTTTACCATAAGGCCAGGAAAAAAAAATTGTTCAGTTCTCGGGCGCGGGCGGGTCCCCAAAAATCATGCGGCTCAATCGCTTTTTATTTCATTCGTCTTACGTAGTTACCCGTGGAGTGAGGCACTACTGAAATATTTATTCTTGCGAAAATTATTGGACACAATTATTTCAAACTTATTACACGCACACAACATATATTCATTAAAGTGCACAGAAAAAATCGGACAAATGGCTTTAATAATTACGGAGAACCATTGTTTTTTTTTTTTAATTACGGGCGGTAATGAAAATCGAAAATTTCCGTGTTGAGAAAACGCGTCCGAAAGTCTGCGTTAGATAGGCTAAAAATCGTTGTTCCCACCTGACAAGCAATAGTGTGAAGGTTTATAGGCTCCTTTTCCATTTCAGTTTTGCATCATGGCTGCTGATTTAATTTTCTAATGCTGTAAAACATCATCTTTCTTGTGATTTGCAATGACGAACTAAAACACAAGTGCTCGTCAAGCGCTCACGTGAAATCCGAAGCGATCGGCGGCGTCCATGTTGATATCGTGCATCAGCCAATGAGAGCACGCAAAATCGGTCATGTGGTGCCAACCAGCCAATAACGGAACGCGATTTTCAAATGCTTTGGAAAGTTAGCTCGAAACGGCCAGAAATGGCCTACTACAATTCGCCTGATTGGCCACTGCCAAATGGCCATCGAGAAAATATGTTGACAGGCCTAGATTGAGTGGAATTCCAGCTTTCCAACTAATACAAGATGGCAGCGCCCAGTCAAATGATTCGACCGCAACCGCTGATCAAAAAATGACCAATTTTCTGCTTTTTAACTTAGGAAAAAAGAATGAGAAAGACATTTTTGTAGTTTTTAGTGAGTCTACACTCAATTAAAGTGCTTTTAATAAAATTGTAGACATTGGTAAGTACGTTTTTTTTTTTTACAGAAATCGATGCACAACATGTCAGGAATTTCAGCGTTTCGCATTTTGATATTTTGGTGGAAAATTGCGTTTATCGACCCATAGTTTACCTTCAAACTTCTACGTATACATACGTCGTTACTGTGTTTGGGATGATTTTTTTTTGGGCGTGTTTAACTTATACGTTCATACTGCTTGAAAGATTAAAGAAAAATGTTGAGCATATTCCTAACATTTTGAAAATAAATAATAAAATAAAAAGCCGGGTGGCCTGGTCCTTTTTTGACCTTCGAAATGCCCAAGAACCAAACTTATTTTTTTTCCCGGCCTAAAATTGTGTTACTTTAAATTAACATTTTGAAAGAGTTAAAAAAAAGGAGTTACAGTGGAGTGATATGCTTACATCCTCCATTTACCGTAAATTCGTGATCTTTCTGGCCTTGGTTGGCCTTGCGACTTAAATTCTTACTCCCCTATATTAGAGACTGATGACTCATAATATTTGATGACCTGAATTACGCAATGGGGGAAGAGGAAAGCACATTTTCTTGTTTCAAACTCTTAGTGATAAGTGGGATAAATAGACTCCCATTTACAGCTTTGCACCGTATTTCATGGGTGGTGGGGGGACACCTCGGTTTGAAAATGTGGGTGGACGGTCCCCTTCGGGGCGGGCCCGCCCCCCCCCCAAGGATCGATGCCTATGCTTGACCCCAAGTCCCGAGTGAAAAATTAAGTTGAAGAGGGTAGCTAGCCAACACCACTGTTCGTTTCATTCGTGGCTTAAAACCCATGTTTTGAATGCAGTTTTCAAGACGGATCGTGCTTTCAACTCTCCTACTCATCTCGTTTGAAAATTGGACCCCATGTATCATGTTAAGAATGAAGCTAGATGGTGTTGCTAACACAGCTACTCGTCTCACTCGTGGTTTAAAACCCACGTTTCAAGCGCTGTTTTCAAAGACAGAAGACGTTTTCAACTCTCCAGCTCGTTCCAATTGGAACTGAACCCATGTCTCGAGTGAAACGTCACGCCAAAGAGTGTCACTAACACCACTGGCTGTCTCATCCCAGGCTTCAAACCCAAGTTTCATAGACAGTTCCCAGACGGATGGCGGCGGATGGTGTTCAGCGACTCATTTCGATAATGGCTGCGTACCACGCAGCAAATACAGAACCAAGAAGATGATGACCATCACTTCCATTCCAGTCTCACTACCAACCCAACAATCTGACAACAGTTCTGACAACGGTTTTCAACTAGTCCCAGCTGAAATTGGATCTGCACTTCAGAAGAACATCGCTCCCCCCCCCCCCCCCTCATGGCCCAAACCGCCTTTCCGGGAAGGAGCATCAACAGCATAACCAACTCAAGTCCATCCAATCACTTTAGCAATGGACTCACCGGTCAAACCAAGGTTTCGACTAACATAATGTCACGGCAAGGACAAACTCCAAGCATAAATCAACACCAGTGAACCAATCCAAACCAGCACACCTTGGAATGTGCCAAAGATTGAATACTCCTCGAGTACAAAACCTCAACATTGGGGCGAACAATACCAGCAACACCCACCCTTACGGCAACACGGCTCCTACAACCCACGCATCCAGCACTCACCTAACGATCTGTTAATCCTAGTAGGTAACCCCATTTTGAAACTGTCAGAACATCAACCTTCCCACAAAAGAACCCATAAAGAAATCAACAGAGGCAGCCAATTAGTCTCCGCATGGCACGCCATAGCAACAGTTTCACGTCAACCAGCCTTCAACGGCTTTAACTCCTGACAATCCACATTTTCCATCCTTACACATTCCGCAGTGTTTTGTCTTTGCCATGCACAGGACCCAGCCTTCGTAAAAAAAAAAAAAAAAAAACACAAGCAAGGTCTCTATCAAGAACACAGCATTAACATGTTAAAACCACCTCTGACCAACCAAGGAATGGGCCCACTGAGGAAGAAATAGTTCAAATCGATGAACCCCTACCCAACTTTGGGCACTGGAAAATCCATAAACAGACGCAAGGAACAACTCCTTCTCAACGGAAAGGAAAAGAACTTCCCCCCCATCACGTTCAACATGGGAAGGCGAAAAACAATGGTTCAACAAAGCCGTTATCAGCTCGCTGAACGCTTTTCTTCCCGGCAACGATGAATTCCCTTTCCATTCCAGTCCACAAACCACATCTACTGTTCAACAATAGAACCGTCCATCCATTAGTCTGAACCAACATAAAGCCCATCACACACCAGAGAAACCAGGAGATCACCTCAGATTAAACTACATCATTGAACTTATTGCTGACCTATGAAGGAACCCAGCATACAACAATCATGGTTCGTTACTTCGTCAAGAAGCCAGACGGAAATTTTCAAACCTGTTTCCCTAAACTAAGAGAAAGAAAAAATAACACTCACGAAATCTCAGATTCCGAATGAGAAACGCCAGCTTGCAACCCTAGGGAACTCGTTCAGAATGTGCCCGCCACCAATTCGCATGAGGTCAACTGTGAATGCAAAAATTCACAGGTATAGTATTTTTCCAGCAACAAGAAACGTAAATTTGCCGGCCCCCATGAAGACCGGCTGAAATTTGTTTCTTTTGCTAAGGAAAAATACTATACAAACCCACCCTACCTCCCCTCTTGAATCACCTTCTGACAGATCGAGAGAGAACAAAAGATGCCAATGCTCTTCGAGCAAGCTTTTTTAAAGGGAGGGCAGTTGGGTAAGCAAGCTGGCCGGATCGGCGCAACTTAAATTCTCAAGGCAAGATAGCGTAAATGCAAAAATTCAGATATACTATTTGACCTTAGCAAAAGAAACAAATTTCAGCTAGCCTTCATGGGGACTGGCAAATTTACGTTTTTAGTCGGGCTGATGGCCGATACACTGGACTGGTGGCGGGAAGGTGGGGCGGGGCGAGTTCTAAGCCACACTGCAACTGCATTTCGCTTGTTTTATTTTTACCTAGCTTTTGTGAGTGTATGTATGATTTCAGTTGTATCATTTTATGGGCTATGAAGCCGTTAATACAGTTGATTTATTTATTATTTTTTCAGCAAGACAGAGGACAACTTAAACCTTTAGATGTAAGTAAGCTTCAAAGTAAACTCCCGAGTTTCCTTTCCTAGTTTACCAGTGTTAGTAATATTTATGAAAACTTTCATATTTTAGCTTTTAAGTCTAATGATCACACTATCTATGACGGTTTTCTTTACCTGTAGGATAAATTGATGCAAGCAAAGGAGGAAAAGGATAACATGATTCGTGTAAAAGAAGAAGCATTAGAGGATATCAAACGCAAAATGGATGATGTGCGCAACAAAATAAGAGATATAATGAATATCAGTAAAGAAATTGAAAAGTGAGTTGTTAAGGTCATAGTTGATATTGCTAGGTAATTTTTTATGTTCATGGTCAAGTCTGTTTTTACTTAAAGCTTGATATTGGATTCATGATTGGAATCCATATTGGCTACTGATTCCTTTGGTTTTTGCTAGCAGGTTGGTGTTAGTTAAAAATTAATCAGTTTAGGTCTTGTTTTTTATGCCCGAATACCTCCACTATTAAATTGTCTGCTATTAGCAGATGAAAATCCTGACTTGGAGTTAAACCTCCTCTTTCACCATCCAACATACATAATGAGTCCAGGTACATGCACTCTTGAGTTTTCTTTGTTGTCAGGATGCTACTGACATGACACGTGTAATGTCATCTGCTTCCTAATTGCAATTTTTTCATTTTCTATCTTTTCTAGATTTTTTGTTACGTTTTAACGTCAATTGACCTGTGTGGACTTTTTCTCTGTGATGTCATAAGACGGCTAAGTTAGCTGACGAAAATTTTAGCTAACAAAGCATACGAATGTGCCACTGCACACATTGGTTCTGAAACAAGTGGCAGTGGTAGTCTCAACACTCCTGGGACAACGAGGTTTCCGCTGTCTAACCACCGTGGACTTCTCCGCAGTGTTGGCTACAGGCATGCAACTTGACTGTAGGACTACCAGCCCCCACCACCACGGATCTCCTGCTCTTCACGGATGTGTCGACATCAGGGGGACACATGCACCTAGATGTTAATACTGCTTTAGGGACTCTGTCAGAAAAGGAACAGAAACTTTATATATATATACCTTGGAATGAGAGCTATTGCCTGTTCTGTGAGAACCTCGTCTGCAGTGCTCAAAGACAAAGTTGTGGCAGTTATGTCAGACAGTGCCACAGCAGTGGCAATACAGAGATGGGGAGAGACCCACTCTCACTGCCTGATGGAGAAGTTTCCTAATTGTTTAACTATGTCTGTTTTATCATGTGACGGTGCTAGCCAGATATGTAGGGAAATTGAATATACTGGCAAACAAACTCTCACGAACGGACAGAGCTTCACCGATGGAATGAATGTTATGTCCCCTGGTTTGTCAGATGATCTTTAGCAAGTGGGCAACACCTTGGGTGGACCTATTCACTACCATATCCATCCAACAAGTCTAGAACTTCGTCTTCCCGTTCTTGTATCCTCAAGCATGAACAGCAGACGCCTTCACATCTCATGGGTGGCGATATTTGCATACGCCTGCCCTCCATTCTCAATCTTGTAATCAGTAGTAAACAATATCCAGTTATCTTAGAGCTCCTTCATTCTACTAACCCCCCCGTTGTCCGATGGCACCGTGGTTCGTGGGCCTACTGGATATGAAGAAAGAAGACGTGATCCCACTCAAACTGGATCTGCTCACCCAAATTGGGTTGAACACTTCATCCAAGTCTGGCCATTCTTAATCTTCACGAGTGGAATGGCCCCCAGTAGTGGCACACTTACTACAATGCTAGGCAAAATGGCGAAGATGGTTTGCGTGGTGTAGTGCTGACGGATTGGCACTTGTAGCCCCTCAGTGATATCACTGGCATATTTCCCTGAATATATTTTCCAAGCCGGTTTGACCCACATCGCCATAAAATGGTATCTGACGGTGATGAACTCTGAGTTGTATTATGTCGGTAAGATCGATTGAGCCAATTACCGCATTGTGAATGTGAGATTGGTCCAAGCTTTCAGTAATCTCTGACCTCGGGTGCATTGTCTTTTCGCTTGCGTGGAGTCTTCCATTGGTGCATGCTAACTTTTCTGCGGCTTCTTTGTTTTGTACCTTATGCAGTAAACTGATAGCTTTCCCAACCGCAGCCCGTGAGAGCCAGTTGGCAGTGTTCACCAGAGAAACCGACCACATCCGCTTCGCAACACCCTTACGCTTGTACCACAGTCAGACGAGCCTCCACATCTAACAGTCATTCGAGCTGTCAGCCCGTTGGTTGCACCCTTGAGTGGAGAATGGGTTCCACCACCGTGTTCCAGAAGTTGATCAATAGTTGATGCAAATTTTTATTTTGCAAGGCTGAGTCCTGAAAAGGTGGATTTCTAGTGATGGAGCTAGTCAACTTCATGGGCTACGTCAAATTTAAACCTTACCAATCATTAGAACTACCTTAAGACTACTTCAGGACCCTAAATCAGACCTGAAGCAAATGAGAAAGAAGTCTACTCCCTGAGAAACAGTTAATGTCAAGGCCTATAGCGAGTGAGGCCTAGATTTTGACATAGAATTGCTGCCTAAGTCCCTAGTCTGTGCCTAACTTTAATTTGGGAACTGTGCCTACTTAAGCCTTTACTAGTTTAGGTGTAATTTAAGCCTAACGAGTGCTTCACCACTTCGTTGCTTTCATTTAGAGCTTCTCATGCCGACTTGACGTATAATGCGGCTACAGCACACCCTAAGTGCTCCTGCAGCACAGCTCAAAAAGAACTGGCAATTACACACGTACTTTAATGCAAAGGAGCAGATTGTTTGTAGAAAGCTTTCACTGTGAAGTCTACACAGCGTGCTACGCTGCACTGTTCTCTACCTTAGGGATTCATTAATCCAAGATTCAGGAACTCAAAATTTGTGGCTTCATGGAAAGGCCACAACATGACTTCAGAGGTGAAGTTGTCAAAATCGCCTCATCACTTGATGCAGACAGAAAGACGCAGTTAAGCCAGAGGCAAAGGAAACCATTTTTGCGATCGGCTGCCATTTCATGGGAGCGAAACGGTCATGGCCGTGGAAGAGGAAGAGAATCTTTCAAACAAGGTGACCATGCTCACATTCCTGAAACACCAAAAAATGGATGCAGCAATTCTTCCAAGCGTGGAGTGATACTCAGTCTTTTTGGACTGCTTAGAGAGTCCTCCCACTACAGTTGGTGGCGTCCTGCCGAGAAATGCAGAAGCTCGGAGCAAAATTAGGGACAACCCGTGGCTCTTGTCCATTATCTCGCATGACTGCCAACCAATCTTCAAGATTCTGCTTCATCTTGCTTAAACACCAATGTGAGTTTTTTTAACAATTGATCCGCATCACGAATTCTTGTGATTTTTTCCCCAAATTAACTACACACACCCATGAGCGTTTAAAAAGAGATTGATGGTAAATCTGCTTGTGTGTGAAGATTCAAGTAAGTCCCTCATCCTTTCCTTAGGTGGTCAGTCACCGTGGTGTTGTTGCACTGGATTTGCATTGGTTCCACCGTTACGGTGTCCTTGAAGCATGTTGGAGGCAATTGTAACGCACAAGGATTCATGTGGTCTGCTTTCTCCTCTTTGGCCCAAATTCTACTCGTAAGTGATAAAGTGGAGTGGGTACCTCAACCGTGAAGAGAAGTGTTTGAATGCCTTCATGTCTTTTTAAGTCGATGGAAAAGTCTAGTTCCCCTTGGAGTACTGAGTTCGAAAATTGTCTCCATCTTGAATGTTTAGATAATCTTCTCTATAAACGATATTGATACGTTTTATATCTTTTAAAACACATTTGTTTCGTTATAGAGGGGATTCCTGTAGGCTTTTGTAAATTTGTAGACTATTTATTTATTTGTAGATTATGTAGACTGTTTTAAGTAGCATTATAATTTAATTTGCTTGTCACAAAATAAGTGATGTGTTAGGAACTTTCTGTGTTTTCAGGTATGTTGCGGCAGGAAAACAAACTGCTTTGCCAAGATGTGAACGTGAACTTGAAGAAGTTAAAGCCAAAATACAGAAGCAGGAGGATTTAAAACAAGAAAGCACAAATCGCCTAGATGAAATTCGTACTGATTTGCGTGAACAAGAAGTGAGTTTTTTTTTTTTTTAGTTTTGTATTGATAGAGAAAAATAGCCCATCCACAGAAATGTGCACCTTTGGGCATAAAAACTGATCGTTTTCATTATACTGGGGTTTAAACAATGCCACTCAAAATGCACTTGGCGTCAACAATGAAGAATCCTTCCGCCTTTAGTGACGTATGTTCTTGTTAACAACAATAAAAATTTTGCATTATTGTCACCCTTCTTGAACGATCATTTTTTATACCCAAAGGTGTACAGTATCTTCGCATGAGTACAATTCCTGCATGAAATATGCTAAGCTTTGGCGTTACGTAGCCAAGTTAGTTACGTAGCCAATTTAGAATTAGAAGGGTTGCTGAATTTTACGACTTGTGTATGAGGATAATTATTTTCCTTACCTAAGCCACTTCCTCTTTTCCATACCTTTTTCTGACCTTGTGTTAAACTGCTACAGCCACTGCTGAGATGGGGGCAGCTGGGTTTGTGTGCCCCCCCCCCCTCTCTTCATGGTCGGGGGCCTGTGGATTGTTCCCTGTAGTGTTGCCGTTAATGCTAGAAAAAATTACAAACCTAAATGTCAAGTGTGCTGTAAAAAATGGGTTATATGATTCAAGTTTCACTTTATTTGTTAAAATGTAAAACCTCTCATCCACAAAGTATTCTCTACTGACGAGCCCAAACAAGGGCGAAACAGTCTGTCTAGAGATCTTTGTGAGAGCTAATTGATAATAAAATGCATACGGATAAAAATGTCTGATATTTAATTAATAATCAAATGTACAAATATTGTTAAACCACAACAGCACTTAAACAGATTTCAATATTCTGAATTGTACATTTGATTAATTAAATAAAATATACAAAATTCCTTACTATCTGCAAATTACTGACCTTCAGTATGTGCTAAAATTGCTTATTTTTGCTATTTAATGCCCAAATTAAATTAATATTTATAATTTAATACTTAATCCGATTAGTTTAGGGACCGTTCATTATTTATCAATGGGGGGGGGCAGCAAAAATGAAGGGGGGCATGAAAATTTTTATATGACGAGGGAGAGGGCGAAAAAATTTGTTAAGGTGCTATAAGGAGGAGGGGTGTGTGGGTCACAAAAAAAACTGCGAGAGAGGGCGAAACGAATACAGCAAACGAACACAGCAAGGGTTCCGGGAAACGAATACGGTTGTAGAATGTTAATGTAATAAACGTATTTAGCTCAGCACATTCCACAATGTAGCAAAGTAGACCTAATACCTTTCGTATGCTCATTTCAAGAAAATGATAATGTTGTTTTGGGGGGGGGGGGGGGGGCAAAAAAATTCACTAATAGTAAATGGGGTGGTCAGGAATTTTTTTTTGTATTGATAACAACAATCCACCAGCCCACCCTCGCCGATAAATAATGAACGGTCCCTTAGCTAATCATCCGCTAGGAGCACTGCGCTCGTGTTCAATATAATGTGAGCATAGCAAGCATGTCATTCATCCATATCGCTTTGGACACTGGTGTAGTTACACACGGCGCCTCTCGTTGCTGGAGAAACTTAGGCTGTTGGCGATCATCTACGATGGAAAAAGATGCCAAAGTCGCGAGCTCTTGGCTTCTAGCACATTTCTTAAGTGCACCTGGAGAAAAACTCCAGGCGATCTACACCCTGCATGTAGAAAATGCAGAAAATGTAACTTTAAAGAAGATCGATGTGAAATTTGCGATCTACACGACGATGATGTGGTAAAGAAAATGTTATTGACATCGGGAAATACTCAACTCAGAGGA
The DNA here is from genome assembly GCA_023313725.1 of Lithobius niger. Classification (NCBI taxonomy): domain Eukaryota; kingdom Metazoa; phylum Arthropoda; class Chilopoda; order Lithobiomorpha; family Lithobiidae; genus Lithobius; species Lithobius niger. Next base: position 16,764 of record JAHWFP010213110.1, read on the forward strand.
AAATTCAGCGTGAAAACCAATCCTCCTACGTCAAATCTCCCTCTCCTGCACCTAATGATGTGCCAAAATCATCCCTTGAGATACCTTTGGAAAAAAATTTGTATGGTTTTATCCGTTTTAGAAGTTTTCCTGTCGGAAGAAACCATTGCCAAGACTTCCCAACCTGTTAAAGCGGACGACAAGACAAACAAGGTTCTGTTGCTTAGTGATTCTTTGCTGTCTGGAGATTCTACCCCTCTGTTAGTTAGCAACATTCAAATCGTTATTTTAAAAGTGCAAAAACCCACAATGGCTAATGTCAATGTTTTGATGGATGTAATGAAAGCCAAATTCTCACCCAAACTCAACACAAAACTGGACAATAAGTTCGAAGCGTTTGAGAAAGAATTCTTTCAGTTGCTTCTTCAATTGCAGCGTAGAAATTGAAAGCTGAACAAAGTCTTTTTACTCCAAATATCAGCGCTATTCGTTAGCGTGATTGTAAACCATGTGGGAACAAGCAAAGATAGTGAGATACACAGTCGAGTAAGTCGAGACAAAACACAGTCGCAAATACAGAAGTGCCACATAGTTCTCCAACGAATGACGATGAAAAGAGTCAACACACTGGAAAAGAGAACACAATGGGAAAGACAAACACAATGGAAAAAATAAACACAGTGGAAAGAACCAATTCAATGAAAAGATTTACAAAAAATTCTCTTTCCCATAATTCTTTTGGTAATACAAAGGGCAATAATAACGCAAGCGTCGTCCAGAAACGGAGTTGGGGCAACGAGCCGCGACCAACTAGGCAGGTTTGGCGTTGGATGAGAATAAATTTGTATCCCACCATACGTGCATTCCATCAATGCCGGAGGTGGGGAGACAAGGGCTAAATGAACACAAGAAATGTGTTAAAGAATTTGGTACAAAAAAGTCTTGACGCTCATGATCCCCCAGTGTGTGTCAGTCAGACAAGCCCTTCTCAATCTATTTCCGACCACGTAAAGATCAAAATAGAAATAGGGGAAAAACAAGAAAAATGTGACAGTAAACCAAATAAGAAAAATGTGACAGTAAAGCGAATAATGAACTGCAATAATGAATGGAAATGTTGCAAAAAGAAATGAATCTCTTAATGGGAAAAATTAAGGTAGCAGAAAACGAGTTTGAATGCTGTCGGCAAAAATAGCTCTGTCGGCAAATCGCTTTTGTCGCTCTGTTGGAAAATCGTCAAGTCACTCCGTCGAAATCGTCTAGTCACACTGCCGGGAAGTCAACCAATTTCGACACTGTCGCCCAAGTCGACCAGTCGGAAAATCGTCACGTCACACTGTCGGCAAGTCAGCCAATCTTTTCGTTGTTTTCGTTGATGAATCGTCAAATAGTTCTGTCGGCAAATCGTCCGATAACTGTCGGCGAATCGTTATCCCACTCTGTCGTCAAATCGTCCAGTGTCTCTTTTGGCAAATCGTCCACTCGTCGTTTCACTGAATCGCACAAGTCAGCTGTTAATGCCTTATGTGAGCAGCTCTCCACCAGCCCAATTCCCGCTGATGTGAAGCTGCTTTCAACTCTCATTTCTCAGCTCTTTCAAAAGACCTGCTTCGCAACCTACCACTCCAACTGGCTCACCAGAGCCTTATTCAACGCCAATCTCTTGATGCGCGACATCGCCCTGCAGACTGCATCAAATCTCAACGATTCAATGAAATGCCAGTTGAGAAATCAGCCCATGCAAGAGACCAACGACCAACGTGGAACGACCAACGACCAACGTGGAATGATCCCGACCTTGGCCCTGCATCATGATGTCTCGAGGAAACCTAAGGGGAAAAGTCTAAACCACAACAAGCCCTTCAAGCCCTATCCAACCCCAAATCAGCCAAACTGGCTCAATTGGACTCCAACAGCAACAAGGCCGCTGGCGTGAAAACAAACAGTCCTGTCATCCCAGACTCTTTAACAAAACGAAAGGGCGAAACAGCAGGAGAGCACCACTTCCAATAGATAGAGCCGCTATTCCTCGCCTGGAATGGCCAATGACGCCATCCAGCTATCAATGTTTTCAGTGTGAGCACGCCTCCGCCATTTTGTCCCTGCCTGGAAAATACTAACATCCAGCTCTTTAATACTTTCAATCATTCAAGACAGATTTTGCCCAAAGTTCACCCCCAAGCCACCACTATCTCCATCTCCACCCT
>JAHWFP010213110.1:19349-37479 GCA_023313725.1 Lithobius niger
CATAACCTGGAATTGTCAACCGAAAATCAGGACAAAGGAATCTCACCAATCATGGGGACCAGGGTTCTACAGCTCCATCTTTCACTGCTTTTTGTTGAAGTAAGTGAGCTGGGGGTTTGGGAACTTGTGAAAATGGTGCTCCAGGGGGTTTCTTCTGTATGGTGGAAGGGAGGGACTCCGTGGAGTTTCCGGGGGACTCCATGAATGGTGGTTTAGTAATTACAAATGGTGGGAGAAAGCAGTGTCTGAAGCGCGTGCTTTCGAAATTGTTTGCTCAACACGATGTAGCGACCATTTCGTAGTGCATGAAACTTTCCGAAGAAGATGAATGACAATTTCACCGAAAATTTAAAGAAGAACTCAAAGTGTTCTCCTATTGTGATATTGTGTTTTTTATTGTTAAGATATCTACTGCATACCATTGTAAATGCCGATTGCCGGTTTTCGCTATATATAACCAAGCCCGCCCTACTTCCCCTCTTGAGTCACCACCTGACATTTATCGAGAGGAAAAATGATTTGCCTTTAGCGCGAAAGCACTTTTATAGAAGAGGACTGTGTCGCACATGTGCAGTTGAGTTACACAGCTGGCGACTACAAGGAACCGAAAAACCTTCAGGGAAATGCAGCATTGCGAGGAACGAAAATTCACAGGTTACGTATGTTTTCCTAGGCAAAAGAAACAATTTTTAGCCTGCCCAAGCTGAGGGGCCGGCAAAATTGTGTTAACTATCCTAAAATATTTACCTTCAGTAGACCCCACCCATCCTCCCAACTATCACCGAACCCGCAGTGTCCCGTGTGAGACATGGGTCGAAGCGAAGTGAGAGCCATGGCCGCTACACCATTGTTATATGGGGAGCGGCAGCATCGCTCCTAGCAGGGGATAAGCTCAACTTATTATAATGAGATTTAAAACAGATTTTTAAAATAAATTTGGGCATTTAAAAGTTAAATCTTAGCGATTAAGCTCATACTGAAGGTAAGTATTTTAGAATAGTAAAAACTAATTTTAAACAGTGTTAAAATTTTCGTTTTTTACTTGTCTAACAGTTCTTCCACCCACTACTTTCAAAACTGAAAAGTTTTATGGACTAAAATACTTGCATTGGTTTAGGGTTGGCATGATATTCGATATTTCGATAATATTGCGATAGACATTTTTTGTTGATTATCGTATCGCATTTTTTCTGGTTTATCGAAAACAAGCGGTTTCTGCATTGCGTGTGGAAAACACAGGCTCTACAACCTATTGATAGCCACTTTAGCTGATTGGAGAGTTAGTTTAATGCAAACTATATTTAAGCATTAAGTAGCAGCACAATTGCTAAATTGTTTCTACATAATGAGGAAGCAATGGACAATGGCAAGTGCCTTTTCACGTCTACTGGCCTATGGTGAGTGTCACATAATTCACATTTAGCGAAGGTTGCACTAGGCTTCAGCCAAAGTTTTTTAAACTAAGAAAATTAAAATGGTTCTGCCAGCGTCAAAATTTGTTTTATCGAGATATTATCGATTATCGCGACAAATTAAAAAAAATTTATTGAGATGAAATATTTTTGTATCGTGCCATCCTTACATTGGTTTTGTTGTTGTTTTAGTGCTAAGTATTGGTATAACATCAGTTTGGGCGATACTTTGCATGCAATATTCCCTTAAAAAAGAGTGGTGAACAACTTCAATGATTAATAACTTTTTCCTTGAAACATTCAATGGTACAAAAACTAAAAAAAAAAAACTGAAAATGGTGCATTCCTGATTTTAGGTAAAAGAACGTGAATTGTCTGATAATTTGACATTGCGGGAAAAAGAAATCAAAATGCAAGACATCAGAAACCAAGTACATGAACTCAAACAGGAGATGGGAGGGTTAGACCCCATGACCTTAACTTTGTAAGTTATTGAGAAATTTACGTACTACCGGTAGTGGTTGTTACGTTTGTTCTTTTTAATGGTTATATTTATATGGTTAACCCCCATTTTCCATTTGACGGCGTAAACAATGTATCTTTAAAATGTTTTTTAGGGATAAAAAGAAACTTGAACAGACTTTGGAAGGACTGAAAAAAGAGGTGAGAATTGGTCTATTGTTCTTAACCTTGGAATCAGCTTTCAAAATATCAACACGAAAGCTGAATCGCTAACAACAAATGAATGAACATATTATTCAGTCCACTCACTTTCTTAAACGTGCTTACCCTTTTGGCTTGCATATAGGCTACTCTTCCATATATGCCTCACCACAAAAATTCAGCTACGTGTAAAAAAAAAAGTACACATATAAACCGCAAATTTGATGTTGCATCAGCATTTAAGCTTAAATTGCAGTAGGTCTTTCTTCTGACAAAATTTTGTTGATGGGGAAACTGTCCAGTTTTTGGCCACAAAATTTGTTTCTTATGTGACGTCTCAAACAGCAGCTTGTAGCTTCCATTACTGAATCATTGATTCATTCATTGACATTAAATGGAAATCCAATAGCTGGACTGCCTTTGGTTTTTGCATGGATATTATTTTTAGATTCTCTGTGGCGGTAAGACAACATTATCACGGCACCTTATTGGTTAGAGACAATCAGGTGGTTTGCGTTTGTTGGGTAGCAACATTTGAAAGCGTCCAGTCTAGTTACCTTAAATTTTATAAAAACAGAAAGTGAAAATATTTTAATTTTAGCAGAATTTATATTAAATATGTTAAAAAAAACTTTTATTTGGATTTAGGCTACAAGGATACAAGGTCAGTGCCCCAGAGCAGAAACTATTGCAACAGTTTGTGCTCTGGGGCGCGAGGTGAGGATGCTGAGAAGGCCAGCTGAGTGGGAAGTGATGAACTTGGTGAGCTCGGCACTCTCACATGCTCCCCAGTCTCCAAACTTGGTGCATGCCCATCGCCTCTAAGTGAACGCCATGTTACATGTTCGCAATATGGCTTTACATTAAAAGAAAATTCAAATTTGCACGTTAACAATGGGTTTAAAAAAAAAAATTATAATTTGAAACATGCAAGCGACAAAAGCTGCACGCTTTCCCTGCGTTGTGTTTGTCCCCGCTTTCAATGTAATTTGCTTTTTCCTGTACAATGTCCGCAGTTACACTTGCACGTCTTTATGCGATGCATTTCACTGATGTGTTTGCGTCCTTAAGGTACAGCTTAGTTTGTTGGAAAGAATTTGCGTCCCAATGGTGCAGCTTAGTTCACAAAGCACACAATGACATTAGTTACGATTCAGTCACGAAGTTATGTCTTAGTTCATTAGCGAGGAAATTGCGCCCAGAGGGTGGACTTAGTCCAAGTAAGCGAGTAATTCGCTGCACAGTTCTTAACTTCTTTGATTTGAAGTTCCGAGTGTCGTCAGCTTTCCGTTGAAGTAATGGTTGATTTGTGAGCGTTCACTTGTTCCTCCGAGTTTGTCGGTGATTCGTGGCTGTTTGCACTGGTTGTGAGTAATCTTCATTTTCATAAGGCTTGTTTTCTAAAGAGTTGGATACGACGTTGTGGCGTAACTTCAATTTTAATCCCCTTTCTTTACACATCTGCTGTTGTTTTATTATCGTCCAAAGTTGCCTTGGGGTTTCCAATTTGTGCGCACCGAGCCTGTGCTTGTGTCTCAGTCCTCCCTCATGCTCCTTGGGAAAACATCGGTTCACATTTCTCCCAATCTCTCTCCCTTCCAGCCGTGTTCCCGCGTTTTGTTCAATTTACTGGCTAGTAACTTCTCCGTTCCAGTCCTCGTCTTTGATTCCCTGGAATGATAATTTTGCGAAGAACTGAACGTAGTCTTTGAGATGTGCCAGTGTTTTGCTGATTCTCCCACGTCTGGTGATTTCAGATTTTGTGCCGGCATTGTCTGAATCTGAAGAGGTTTGAGTTTCGTACTGCTCTTTTCAATCTGGGTCTTCTGTTTCCGAGCTGGATGAGCCTGAGCTGTCTCCTTTGGATGCTTCAATTTCGGATTGGTCGTTGGCATTGTGGTTGCTTTTTCATCGTTCTCTGTGGTTTCAGGTTCTTGCTCATCGTCTCCTTCAGACGTTGATGTCTGTGACCCCGTACACTCCATCGTTACTGGATCTAAGAACGGCTCCATTTCTTTGGTGTTCATTGTTTTCACATCAGCGGCCTTGTGAATCGAGACTATCCTGTATGTTACGGGGACTTCTCTTTTCTTTCATATGGTAGGGTGCCTTGAAGATTGTTTCCATTTTCTTGGCAATGCCTTTTTCGGGGTTGGATAAGATGTGATTCCGAATTCTCCTACTTTGAATTCCACGTTGCAATGTATTTCATTATAGGAGATCTTTGTAACTATTGCGGCTTCCACCAGATGCGCTGCAACATGGTCTTAAGCCTTTTCTATCTCTGCTTTCATGGGTTATGAGTGTTCGTTTGGCATTTTGGTTTTCCTGGTGTCCCTGGTGTGCATCAAGTAGCGTGGTGTCTCGCCTGTGCTTATGTGTGGAGATGAATTAATTGCAAACTGGAGTGTTGCAAACTGACTGCGGCTGGTTCGCTGTTGTGCGGTAGTGTTTCACTCCGGTGAGTTCCAGAAGGTTGGTGAATACTTCAGATATAAATGCACCTCCATTGTCGGAAACCAGAATCGCTGGAGGTCTGTGTTTCTCCAGTATTTCGTCTCTGAATTGTCTTGGCTGTCGCCGTCTTAGTGTGAATTAGCCAAACAATTTAGTGAAATAATCCAGACTGACACGATATGCTTTTTGCGTTTAAGAATAAATAAAGAGCCCATTGACTTTCCGTTGTTTCGATTCTGCGTGTGGCTAGAAGGTCATCCGCCATCTTTTTGATCTCTTTCTTGATGGCTGGCGAAGTCGAGTAAACCCTCTGGCATAGTGGTTTTTCTTCCGGGTCGAGCTTGATTGAGTCCTCCTGTCCTGTCATGTCCATCAAAGATATCTTTCCTCGTTTGCCTGGAAAGATATCTTTGTTCTGCTCTAGCAGCCAGTCCAGGAAAACCAGTTCTCCGTCTTTTAGCTGGTTTAGTTTGCCATGTCCCGTTTCTGATTGTGTGAACCGTGCTGAGTTGTGAACAAGAGCATTTGGCACAGCGGAATGAGCAGATTGTGGGAATGAGTGCCTTAGGTTACCATCGAAATTTCCTAAGAGATTTGCATAGTGTATTCGCAACTTCACTTTTCTTCCATAATCGTTTCTTAAAATGTAGTTGATAGCAATATCATCAATGACTGTAAGCTCCATGTTTAGGTGCTTGCCATGAGTTACAATGGGGATGGTGATTCTTCCTGTCGGTTGAGTCCCTGACTGACCATTCGCTAAACTTGGTCGATGAACCTGTGTAAGGTTTTAAGAGTCGTGCTGCTTACGGAAAAATTGCCGTTAGCCAATCAGTTCTGATGTGACTCACTTAGGAACTCCTTTATTAAATGCGATCACGTGCATGGAAGGCATGTTTTACTGTGGTCCAAGGTTGAGCATTTGTTTCGACTGCTGCTTTCTTGTTCTTTTCGGCATTGGGCAAAACGTGGAAATAGGGCCAAGTTCGTCACAATTATCGCAAGTGACAGTTCTGTGCCGTGGCTTCGGACTGCTTGGTTGTTTGCGAGAATCTGTGTTGGTTGCTGGGGTTTGGTTGCTGGGGTTTGCGTTGCGTTGGCATCTGGGGTTTGCGTGTGCTCCTCTGTGGCAGTCACTGCGGCTGAGGCGGGAGAGAATGGTTGGGTTAGGCCCACTATTTCTTTAGGTGTGGTTTCTTGTATGGAATCAACCTCACTTGAGTCAAACAACTTGGTTGGCGGAACAGAGATTATTGTCTTCTGAGACGTGACCTGCGGTTGTGCGTTTCTTGTTGCTGCGAGACTTGTGTGGTCTGCTGGGAACACTGAAAGTTTGGGTTTGTGACGTGGTGTCACTACGTATGGTGTTTCCCTGTTGGTCTTGTCGATGTTCTGGAAAGCGAATGTAATTGAGCTCTTCTAGGGTTTTGAGTAGTTCATCTCGCGATTGGACTCTTAAAATGGCTGATCGGAGCCTTAACCTTTCATGCAGTTGTCCAATTCTGCTAGCACTTTTGGCGGTAGCTTGTACTACAGTTTGTTGATTCGGCTTCATTCGCCAAACAAATTCTGGAGGCAGTTCCAAATGCTCTTGTCTCTTATTGTGAATTTTGGCAAGTCTCAGGATCTGTGGTTCATTTCGTGAACATTTCCCTTAACGCTGTTTAAATCTCCTCCCGACTGGTTAGCTTTACTTGTAAAGGCCCCCACCAATGCCTGTGTTAGCCCTGCATGCAGCATCTCATGAGTGTGTGTAAGACTTCTTTGGTTGTGATTCAATTTCCTGTTAATTGTAGTGTTGTCCGTGCTCGCACTGTAAATTTCCATCTGCCCTGGCCTTGTTGCTGTTGCTCTAGGTTTCCAGTGGTCACCACAGAGGCATCTCTGGTTATAATTGGTCGCCAATTTTTCCATCTCATCTTAGTTCATTTTTCATTGTTGCAGGATGTAGTGGAGGCAACAATGCAACTTGTTACTTTCTATTTTTAAACAATTCAACTTGGGTCACGAAGCCCACATTTAAGAACTAAATAAGTCATTTAATCATGTCAACCGCCCAATTTGTGGCGAGATTTAGCGTCATAACTGTAAGATTTAAGCTTCCCAGGATCATTTCATTTTGGTTCTCAGCAACGAATCAACTTTTCCCTTCGCTGGCAATGTTACTTTCAGCGCGGCTAAGTGTGTCTTTGCACGTTAGTAATAAAGGATCTTACGCACCGGGATTGTTGACATTGCATGGTTGCATTTTTGTCATGAGCCTAAATTGTTACTGTCGTTGATAGTCCTTACATTGCTATGGTATTGGTAATGTAAATGCCTCCAAGTTGGCTTTCCCTGTGTGGTTAACTTTTACAACATTAATTCAAACATGTGTAAATGTTGCATAAGTATTCATTTACCTATTTTGTCTCTGAACATTCACTCCAACTTTAGTAAATGTTGCAAAAGCTATTTCGCGCAGGATGCACGAAAATAGTGAGAGTATGTCGTTGTAACAAAGTAAAATACCTTAAGACAGGCAACAATAGCATATTCTGTGCGACTACACGTGGTTTGCACAGTAACAATGATGTGCACCGTGCACTGAAATTGTCTCAATTCTGAAGTGATTGTTGTCCGAATTTGAAGCGCTATTGGTTTCTCCACAAATTGTCAGATACTCCACCCTGATCAAATCTTGCCATTATTTGAGCAGAGTAACTATCGTCACTGAGTAAGTTACATTATTTCAAGTGTTGAATTTTGGATTAAGGCTTATTTCTAATAATGCCCCTTCTGCCCCCCCCCCTCCTCCCCCAAAAAAGGAATCTAAAGTCTACGTTTAAAAAAGGAATTATTCTATATAGATCCATTGTAACTGCTAAAGATGAATTTAGAAGGACAGTTTTGATAAGGATTATTGTTAGCATAAAAAGTTGCAGCAATGATTTGCTTGTACATGCGTATTGTCATAACTGAAGCAATTATTTCTTAGAAAAACCTAGTAGAAGGTCGGAAAAAAGAACTCGATACCAACGTCAAGAATTATAAAGCAGATTTGGAATCCCCTTTGTTCAAAGATGTTGAAATACGTTTCAAGAAAAAGTTAGTGGAACAAAAGGTACGGTACCCCTTAACATAAGTAAACAAGGGATAAAGTACGAACTGCTTCTCTATCTATTCTTTATCTGCAGACAAAAGAATTGGCTTGCGAAGACTTAAGAAAGTACTACATTGCCCTGGATACGTAAGTGTATACTAGTAACTAAAGTCATAAGACCATGTGAAGAAAAAGATTAGGTTCTCGTACATTTTCGTCTTCCAAAAGTGACAAAATCACCAGGTTTCTTACTATCTGCAAATTACTTACCTTCAATATTCATGCTAAATTCGCTAAATTTGGCTTTTCCCATGCTCAACTAAAAAATTATGTAATTTTTGATTTCAACGCCTGTTGCCTGTTTTCATCGCTAGGCGCGCTGCCGCAGTATCCCTGCTGCAGCCACCTGCCTCCCGTGGGGAAAACCCCATTCGCTTTTCAGCACACATTGAGGTAGGATCGAGCGTGCGTTTTTTTCCCATCTCACAATGGCAGAAAAGATCGAAAAGATAGGGTACACGCCTCATTTTCAACGTACGTCAACTCAACGTACACATCCGCAAGGAAAAATTCAAGATGGAATCCATTGGAAAAATCAGGGAAGCTCTGATGGAAGGAGAATTCACGGTGGCGGTGGATTTGGAGGAGGTCTACCTCCATATCTCTCTCCACAAAGATGTCAGACACCTGTTCAAACTTCACCATGAAGGGGTATCATATCAGTTTTTAACGCTACCGTTCGGACTCTCAATGGCTCCCCAGGTATTCACAAGAACTATGAAACCAGTTTTGGCGTTATTACATCAAGAAGGCGTGAAAATGCACGTATACCTGGACGACTGGCTAATACGGCATCGTTCAGCAGCCACGCTGATGCTTCATCTGGAAAGAACTCTGTCCCTTTTCAGAAGTCTGGGACTCGGCATCAACACCAAGAAATCAAGGTTTATCCAGAGTCAAAGGTTCACTTTCCTCGGAGTAGAGTTCAACCTGGTCGACTGCATGGTACATCCATCCAAAGAACGGGTAGAGAAGACACTTTCGTCGGTGAGGAAATTGAACAGTTTGTCAGAAATCTCGATGAGGGATCTGGCATCAATCATTGGAGTCCTAGACTCGAACACGGCATTGGTACCAGTGGGCCAGTGGAGGGTGAAACCAATCCACTGGTTCAGGAAAGAAGAGTGGGATCCACGGAACTCGTGGTCGGACATCATAAGCTTAGTAAACTTTCCGAACCTGAGTTGGTGGAAAGAGTCAAAACACCTTCAAGCAGGCGTTCGCCTCAAAGCCCCGGAAGTGGAAGTTCTACTCTTCTCGGATGCTTCGACAAGCGGATGGGGAGCCCACTTAGGAGATGCAATGATCTCAGGGAAGTGGAGTTGGAAGGAGAAGGACATGCACATCAACATTCTCGAATTGCGGGCAGTGAGATTGGCAGTACAGACGTGGAGGACCTGGCTTCATGGGAAATATGTGGGTATCATTTCGGACAACACCATCACGATTGCCTACATCAAACACGAAGGAGGAACTCCTCCAGAACACTGATGGAAGAAACATCGATGCTAATGGAATTGTGTGCTCAGGATTCGATAAATCTCCTTCCGAGACACATTCCAGGAAGACAGAATGTCTGGGCAGACGAGTTGTCCAGGGGGAGCAAGATACCAACCACAGAGTGGCAGTTGGATCCGGCAATATGTGCTATGCTCTTCGAGATGTGGGGGAAACCTTGCGTGGATTTATTCGCCACAAAGGTGAACAAGCAGCTTCGGAACTACATCTCTCCGTTCCCAGACCCTCTAGCGTGGGCCACGGATGCCCTGTCGATGGCTTGGGAAGGAATGAGCGCATACGCGTTTCCCCCCCTTCAGCCTACTACAGCAAGTGATGAACAAGATAAGAGGAACATCCGGTTCATTCACTCTAGTAACACCATTCTGGCCGGCAGCCACATGGTTCCCGGACCTAATGGAACTGAAGAAAGACGGGCCAGTTACACTGCAGTTGACCGACAGTTTTCTTTCTCAGCACGGGGGAAGAACTATCCACCCGGCCCCAGAAGTTCTTCATCTTCACGGGTGGCTACTATAACGACGAATTTAACCAAAGATGGATTCTCAAAGGAGGTGGCAGAAAGACTTCTACAGTCGGTCAGACAGTCAACATCAGTAGTTAATGAAGGAAAGTGGAAGAGACGGTTTGCTTGGGCTAGGGAGCGAGGCGTGGACCCGTGCAATTCAGCCATCATTGACATAACACAATTCCTGGAGGAACTATTCAGGAAAGGCCTGTCTCCAACATCGATAAAAGGATACAGGTCTGCCATCATTTTGGTAGTGACGTGCATGGGACAGACGAATGTGGTATCGAACCCGATTTTGTCAAAACTAATCATGGCGTTCAATAGCGCCAAACCAGGAACAAGAGTTTGTTCTCGAAGTGGAGTCTGCCACTAGTTCTCACGAGCCTGTCATTCCCACCATACGAACCACTGATTCAACGACCATACTTTCACAGAAAACGGTGTTCCTCGTTGCGCTAGCATCGGCGGCAAGACAGCGAGGTAGCAGCATTTTCCAGAGGAGAAGGACACATTCGATACACCAAGGACTGGTCTTCAGTGTTGTTAATGTTTCCAGCAAAGTTTAGGGCAAAGAACCAGAAACCGGACAAAGCTTCTTCACCAGTGGTGATACAAGCAATAGGCCTAGGGAAACCTAAAGGGAGTGAAGAAAACCTACAGTGCCCCATTAGAGCTTTGAGACACTACCTAGATAGGACAAGCGAGCTTATGGCGAAAGGGGCGAAGGAAGAAGAAAAATCCCCTCTGTTCCTGGACATAGACAAATCAACAGGGGAGATAAGTAAGAAGCCGATAACACCTTTCAAGCTGGGCAACTGGATTTGCCAGGTGATTCGGCGAGCGTATGAAACTAGCCCGGATCATACAGATGCCCCAAGAGAAATAAGAGCGCATGAACTGAGAGCTCTATCGGCTTCATGGGCTTACGGCAGAGGCACGCCACTAGACGAAGTAGTGGTAGCCTGTAGATGGAGGAGCAAGAACACTTTCATAAGACATTACTTGAGAGATACTAGTGGAGAAAGTAGGGCAGAGGTAGTGGCAAAGCATGTGGTCGCTGGAACTAAGAAGTTCCATAAGACAACATGAAAAGTACACAACAAGGAACAAGGAGATGGGGTGGCATTGGTCTAAGAAGGACCAACACACCTTGATCGGGATGTTCAAAAACAGAAGGTGAGTAATTTCCTTGACTGGAAAGTGTATGATCAGTATTAGTGTAAGCTTGTATCAGTGTAACAACACTTTGTTTAACAGCGTAAAGGTAACACTAAGTTAAAGAATGTAAGTTAAAATTCATTCAGGTGAAAATTGAACCCAGCACCAAACCGACAAAGTCAGCATGAATACTAAAGGTAAGTAATTTGTAGATAGTAAAAAACTAGAATTTTAACATGTTAAAATTGGTTTTTACTATCATAAAATTACTTACCTTCAGTATAACCCACCCGCCTCCCCGCTGAAGAACAAGAAAGGTTCAAAAGCGATTGGGGTTTTCCACACGGGAGGCAGGCGGCTGCAGCAGGGATACTGCGGCAGCGCGCCTAGCGGTGAAAACAGGCAACTGGCGTTGAAATCAAAAATTAAATAATTTTTTAGTTGAGCATGGGAAAAGCCAAATTTAGCGAATTTAGCATGAATACTGAAGGTAAGTAATTTTATGATAGTAAAAACTAATTTTAACATGTTAAAATTCTAGTTTTTTTTTATTATTACTAGTAGCCGCCACATCTAAAGACGGGTGAATTTAGATATATCTCCGACGTTCTGTTCCCCCGATTATGTGTCTCTCCATCCCAGTTTTCCCCCTCCCCGAAAGCCTCTCCAAATTTAATGTACACAGTTTTAAGTAACCAATTTATTCAAATGAATTTCAAGTTATCATTTGGTATGATCTTTATTTAACAACAAAAGAGCACCAGTTACGCTGGGATAAAATTTGTTGCAAGTAATTCTTGTTCATTTATTGAGGTAAAGTGGTTTACCAAGCGATAAGCACACAATAATGGTCGTGCATACAATGACTGTTGCGCTGACAACTCTGACACAATTCACACCTACTAAATAAGTCTTTGTATTGTTTCAGGCTGCCGATTTCGATGCCTACAGGCTCTGAAATATAACAACACGTCATTTGGTTTTAAACTGTAATCGTTTAACTGAAACACGGATTGTTTCATGCTATTCAAAAAAATCAACAAAGACAAAATCTTAGTCAGCCAGCAATACCGCATTGCATGCGACCAGGTATAAATGTTGCGCAGACAACTCAGACAGTATGCAGTTCAGCACTGGAAGTTCACACCTACAAAATAAAATAAGTCTTTGTATTGTATCAGGCTTTCAATTTTGATATCTACAGGCTCTGACGTTAACAACACGTTGTCAATTGGTTTTAAATTGTAAGCTTTTAACTGAAACACGGATTGTTTCAATTTGTTATTCAAAAAAATCAACAAAGACAAAATCTTTAGCCAGATACCACATTGTACAATGTACACAGTCAGGTTGTAACGGACATTGGCTCACCCTCGTACCTACCTGTGTGCTGTTGTGTTGTGGTTGACTTTTGTTGGCGCCAACACACGTTACAAGGTATAATTTCCACACCAGCAATATAGACGACGTGCACCAAAATTGTAGTCAAATTTGTAGTCAATTGTTATCCGATTGCATCCTGGGAGCGTTAGCCAGCCAGCCAGTCACCTGGCCTTTGCTTATGTAGTATATTTGGGTTGTTCCGATACTGATACTGGCTTGCAAAGCATCAGCAAAATCAATCCGATACCAGTACTTGGCATACAAAAAAAATCGAACTAATGCAAATATCTTGGTCAGATCAAAACTTTGAGTTTGCAAACAAGTTGTGGTTATTCTTCTTGGTGTCACGCCTGTGATACAAAATGTGATTCACGCTCTGAGATAGCACTTAAACAGCATCACACTGCATATTAAGTTACCGCTGTAATACTGTGCATGTCCAAATTAATTTGGAAATTAAGCCGTAACTACTGAGACGGTGGAAGTACAACTAGCGTGGAGGGCTTTGACCTTGTATCAAATTAGGCCTACGGGCCGGTGGTGAGTAATGGTGGATCTTAAGCGAGTGGTACGTTCTGGTAGTGCAATGTGGATAGAAAGTTGCAACAGTTTGTTGAGAGTTTGAAAATAGTTGGTAAGATTGGTACCTCGTGCATAAAATTCGAGTGGGAAATATCTGCGGAGGTAGTGATGTCAAGGCTGTGTGCACCCAGAGAGGAGGGCTTATGGTGAATGGATGAAATTCTTAAGAATGGCCATGCTTAGGAATGGCCATGGCATGGGACAGTCAGGCGAGTTTGACTAATTCAGTTGGCTTTGAGAAATGCACTGCAAAAAGTAAAACGGGAGAATATAGAGTGAGAGTTGGTAGAAGCAAGATTGGCTGTTCCAGTTGGAGGCTAGAGGAGTGGCCAGGTTGGGCATGAATCTACAGGTTATCCGACACGATTTGATTATGAGAACTTTTACGTAAAGGAACATGGCGAAGTAAATTATTTTGAGCATAACAGAAGGTCGTCGGAGAATATGGACTGTTAGGCCTACTGGTATTACTTTGAAACTCACTGGAATCACCTGGAATTCGGAAATCATTCATCATGCTCACTTTCATAATCAGGATGTTGTCTGTATCTTGCAAATTGTCGACTGTGTATCAACAAGCATGATCAAGGAAAAATGAGTCCTCTAGTTATATCTTTGTGTTTTCGTGTGCTCGAAAAGAATGTATGTATGTATTTACTAGGTAACTCACGCAAAGGCCTGGCCTCCTATATTCACAATGCTGGGTCCTATATTTGCAATGCATGGCACTCAAATAAAGCAAGGCCCAGGCTTTTTCTTCACTTGCTTCCTTCACTCCATCTTCGCTTCTGCATGCCATCTCAGTCTTTTCCTACAATGTGCACGACATTCGGGTTTGATGTTTATTAGGGGGATGTTATTACATAAGTGGTGCTAGATTAAGTAATAAGTGCTGGATGACAGTACTAGGGATCAACCGAAACCGAACCGGATCTAAAGGTAGATGTTTAGGGTTCGGATTCGATTCGGCAAAAATGTTAATGTCGGGACCATTTTTCCATAACTTCACTCATTTTTGGTCGTTTTCGACATTCCAATATACCATTCAAAGCGTTTTTTTTTCACCAGCTTTCCAATGGAGCTAATTTCAAGTGGCTAGCATAAACTGTTCAGAGTTATAGGGGAAAAACCAATAAGTTGCGAAAATGTGTACTCAAGTCTTTAAACTTTACTCACTTTGCTACTTACTCAGCTAGAGAGAAAATTTAGTCTGTGTAAAATGCAAAGGGCTGAAGCAATCAACAAAGATTTTATTTTGGATTTTGTTAGGATTCGGATCCGATTCGCCAAATCTTGTAAATTATCCGGATTTGGTAGAAGTAGATTTGGTCGATCCCTATACGGTACACACCATATGTGTCGATCTGTTATAGAGTTTGTTCTGACCAGCATCTTAGTCTTGCCCCATCCTGTCTTTTGTTCAGTTTCCATGCAATGAACTGTAATTCCAATTCTGTTTTCTTCTACTTCGTTCCTGGTATTCCCAATGTACTGCCCCAGCCTTTTTCTCACTCCCTTCCTTGTCTTACCTATGTAAACGGAACTGTGTCCATTGCACAGCACTAAATACACTACTTCGCTCGTATTCTGCACCTCTCCCTTCGCCGCCTTTTCCGTCTCCTGCATTCCTCCACCCCTCTGAGAGCTACTCTGCAATCTTTGCCTCGTCTTGACAATCCTCAAATGTCCTTCTCCCAGCCTCAGGTTCTTCAGGTCATTATATAATTTCTACGTTTTTTTCACATTAACTTCTGAAGAAGATTGGGAGTGGTATTGGCTTCGGCACTTCCGCCTACCCGACCACCGCTAGTAGACTGGTCAATCCAATATTATTATTATAAGAAGGTAGACAAAGTTTGTAACATCTTTATGCTTCCATACACAAATTTCCACTGAAAATGCAAGGAATATTTCTTATTTGTGGTGTTGTGTTCGTATTTTCGTCGGATTTCCAATATCTTCCTAAAAGATTTTTTAAAGAGGGGGGAGGGGAGCCCACTGTTGCATGAGAACCTAAGATTTTTTTCATGGCCATACGAGTATGGTGCTTTTTGTGTTCATGTCTACATGGCCTTATTTTTCATAGGGCTATTATGAAATATCACGTAATGAAGATGGATGAAATAAATAAAATAATTCGAGAATTGTGGATAAATACGTATAAGGGAAAGGGTGAGTATAGTTGCATACTCCATAAGGTATTGGGATTATTGTGCGTTGAATATTAAAGTTTTTACTTTCATACAAAATTACTTCCCTTTAGTTATTGGTTTAAATATCGTTTATTTAATATGCTATGCCCAAATCTATAAACTTAAAGCTTGTGTAGCTCCCCACCAGGTGGTGGCCCTACTCAATTCTCAGAAGGCTTTGCTGCCTATCCTACACGTATCATTTGGGCACAGAGCTTAGGTGGTCATGTGCTTTGCCGTAATTGACAAATGTCCAATTCAAACCTTTCGGAAACGTTTTAAATGAGAAGCGTGCTTGCGCTTTAAAACCCCTGGTGATAACTCTCCGCATGCAGAAGATGTACGATGTGTGAATTCAGCGTTAACCCATCCGACGTTTGCCTTCAACACGCGAGTCCAAAATAGCAAGTATTGAAAGAACATGGTGTAAATCCAACCAAAAATAGTCTCAGCGGCTACGCTCGGCCTCATTGGATTAATATTGCAGTTTTCTTGACTGTAGATTGTAAGCAGAATTTGATGTTGATCCCAATAAGATTTTATTAACGAAAAACCCCAACTAAATTGTACCACTACAGTAACCCCATTGTAGGACCCAGTTGGAGTAGGCTCGGGCCCTTTCCAGCTTACCTGTCGAATTTATGAGCTACGTAACGAGCAGATTAGCTTCTGAATACAAAGGGCCTGCTATGGGAAAATGAACAACCTCTTTCGGTGGGGAAGTCGCTCCCCCTCACGATGCAAAGATGTTCTCCGGGGCAGAATTTACCATGGAACCAAAATTCTTTACCGGATGCACACTGCTGACCGTTATTTCATTTGATTTTGAGTCAGTTAGGTACACACAAATACATTACAACTATTCGAGCAAACACAACACATGACATTACCTCTACGTAAGCTCACACACCCACCGTCCCTGCTCTCGTTGAACTGGCTAGTTCGTCAAACAAAAGTATAGGGTAGGTGGCAATGCCTGCCAAGGACGGATCCAGAAAGAAGTCTTGGGAGGGAGCAGCAGGGTTATTTTTCTATGTTGTGTTGCAAGTTTGTCTTAGTTTATTGCGGTTTTTTTTTTCAACTATTTCGCCAATTTTCCTAAGTTTGTTTGCTTTGGTGGGGGCCACATCCCTTTCGGCTTCTTTCTTGGATCTGCTCATGATGCCTGCTGGGAAGTGCGCAGGGACACGACTTGCTCTGGAGCTACGTTTAATAGGTTTTGGCATAGAACATTAAATAAACAATATTTAAGTCGGTAATTAAAGGTAAGTATTGTAGGACAAGTAAAAACTACTTTTATCTTTAAAATTCTGTTTTTGATCCGTTGTTTAGATATTGATTACATTGAGATTCGATCAGAAGAATCTGAAACTGCAGGAGATAAACCAAACATGCGTCGTGTATATCACTACCGGGTTAGTACACATTTTTCTAATGTAAAAATATTCTGTATGTTATCAGTCATTTAGATGTTGATTATATTGAGAGTTGACCAAAATATGCACAGTAACATCATCCAAAAAGCATTGCACTGATTTTATTTTAACTATCCTCAAACTAACCTTTAAATTCGAGCTTAATGCCCAACAAATAAAAAGGTGCCTCCCAGGCTCCCCACCATTGTTGCTACTGTATCACAACAATGCTGCGGATGACTTTTCGTTTTGGGCACGATACTGTTCGGTCGTGTTTCGCAAAGCTCAGGAAAAGCTTTATTTTACTATCATCAGAAATTGGAGATGTCTAGTTATAACATTGGAAATTGTCGGTTGGTCGGCACAAAGTTTATAGAAGAGGCAGATCATGCGGTTTTCGTCTTCGTCCCAGCGAAATTTGTTTGTAACACACAAAAAAAAAGAAATTTATGCGATCAAAGGCAGCTGGAAGAAATTGTCCACCTTAGCCGATTGGACTACATCTGCAAAGATCAGGTTGTAAGTAGCGATTTAAGTTTGAACGATACTGCGAAGATTAATTCCGGATCCGCTAGCGATTTCGAGGGAAAAGTTGTTTAGCTAACCTAACCGTAGAATACAGTTTCCGGTGATTTCAATGTAAATTCCGTTTGATCCATTGTGGGAGAATTAAGGGCTACAGTAGAAGAGGATTTGTAGACATCTTTATCAATAAAAGTATTAGCGGCAGTTAGGAGACGTTAGCCCCATTAGTGAAAAATTAAGATGGCAGATGTCGGCTTGTCGCCTAGTAGCGCTTTGTTGCAGCGGGGTCAGTAGCCGGGAATGAGGCTATATTTCCATGGCGCCTGTTTGGTGTCGACTCAGTGCTCGAGTACATATTGTTGTGAGCGGTGGTTTGGTTTCAGCTCATAGAATTCTTTGCAAAACGTAGCGTAGCGAATGAGTTGGAAATGCTGATGTTGGAACAGGAACAGGAGAAAAGGTGCATAGTACCCCACCCTCAGAAAGTGCATTTAAATGTGGAACCAACTGATAAATTGTCGTGTCGAGGTGTGGGGGACAGGTTTGAAGTACCCTGCCCTCGGAAAAGCAAAAATACATAAGTCCAATCAAGGTTTGGGCATAAAGGCGCAAAGTACCCTGCCCTCGCAAGAAGTGACTACTCAAAAAATTAGCTGAGGTGTGGGGGAAAAGGTGCAAAGTACCACGTCCTCGGACGATGCGACAAAGCTTTTGTCAGTTTTTATGATGACAAAGAAGAAAATAAGATCGGTTTGATGGGACACACTCAAGTATTCATCATAGAAAGGACTTTTTTTTTAAGTCACCATAAGTCACATAGGTCATCATCCAAGTCGTCATCCAAGTGGAGAGGGAAAGTGGATAAATCGCCAAGTCATGATTCAAATTCAAGGGACAAGTACAGGTTGCTTTCAGTTGGCCTCAAACCGCTAAGGGTTAGACGCAGGTCACCATATGTCGTCCAACAATCGTTAAGTGACTGATGCTCGTAGTCTGCAGCCCACCAAGTGCAAGGAATACCCGCAAAGACTACATGTAGGGTCATGCTTCTTAGGAGTTACAATCCAAATGCTTATGAACCTAGGGGTTTGTCACTGTTTGCAGTTATTAGATAGGAGCCACCTCCTCTCCTTTTGTCTTTGACTGTCATTCACAATCTGGATTGAGTGGGG
>JAHWFP010213111.1:0-22755 GCA_023313725.1 Lithobius niger
ATTGCTGAAGATGAGTTGCTTACAGGGCTGGGTGGGGGAGGGGGTTAGGTATCAAATATTTCTCGGACCTTATTTTCAGTCCATTCCTGCCCAAGATCACGGAGTTAAGCCATGTTGACCGGGTCACTGGGTCTACCAGTTCATCGGTGCAGTCTGGGTCCCAGGTCAGCCTATTTTCAGGTTAAAAAAAAAAAGTGACCTGGTCCAACTCTGCAGCATGGTACAAAAACGGAATGTCAGTTTGGTCGAGCGCCCAAACACGGCCAAGTAAAGCATGTACCGACCGTATATGTGCACTCAAGTGTTTTTTTCAGTTTTTCTATTGGATTGTAGGACAACAAAAAACATAGTTGTCCTACAGTTTAAATAGGACACTCCCACTGCATCCAGGCTAATAATTATAAATTTTGTTTACTTTTCCTATAAAGCTTCTATTTTTTAACAAGAAATTCCTATGTTTCCTATTTTTATCCATTGAAGTCGGCTGGGAGCCCTGCTAATGTAGGAAGTTGTTGATAATCCATGTTTAATATTAAAAGGCTGTGCTTAATGTTAATCTTAGGCAGTTTCAAGAAGGATTTTTTTTTTGTTAAACCTATTTAATTTGTATGCGCACGTTTTTAATTATATTCTCCAAAGGCCAAACGTTCATTAAAAAAATTAATAACATCAAAAGATGTGAGAGTTGGCGAAACACCGTGCTTTTCTTTTCCTCAAAGGCTTTTCACTGCACGAAACTGAACGTGTCGCAGTTGGGAATAAACTCTTTACACTATGTTATTGAGTGTAAGCTGCAAACCCCGACACGTTCAATTCCATCCAGTTTTAAATCATTTTGGGTATAATATCCCGAATGCTTCATTGAAATCCATAATTTGTGTTTTAACACAAAATACCTTTTCGCATTTACTTTCCGGAACCCGAAGGGCGAGGAAAATTTGCTGGAAAGGAGTCGGGTACTAAAATGCACAAATTATGGATTTCATAAAAAGCATGGGTGATTTGGTGTGCAAATGTTTGTTTTCTGTCCGCAAAACGATTCTACGAAGTAACTTCGATTTACGGTTTCGGTTTCAATTTATGATTTCAATTGAAGAGGTAGTTTCGATTTCGATGTTTATTTTATTATGTTTACGATGTTTTTTCTCTATTTAACGTAGCGATGCTAGCCCCCATCTCATTTCATCATCCTACCTGTAATTTAGGTTGCTTCAGCATTGATATTTCGTATTAAGAGTCATTTTTTTCTAAGAGTCAGGCAGAAATAGGTATGTTGTGATAGTTGATATCTCAGATTTGAATGAAACTTTTTTAGTGGGTGCCTACATGTGTGAGATGAATGTGAAACTACAATTTTGGGTTGAAACTCCAATAGTTTAGGAGATACGCAAGGTTAAAGGTCATGGCGCAGAGTTTAAAAAAGTGCTGCATTGTAAAACTTCAGAGCTGGTCCACGTCCTACATCAAGACTGTGCCATTCAGATTCCACTTGGAATGCATTCTACCATTAAAACTGATGCCTTATATGTGTTTATATCTTTGGCATACTGATAATGGAGGGAAATAAAACAATTTTTAAAAGCAGGCCTTACCCTCATTTTTACGCAGTTCGTAAACAAAGTTAAAATTTAAAGCTTCGAACCCTGTCGTGCAGCAGCTTCGTGTTTCCGTGGAAGTACAACGATTCACGGAGGTGACATCATTGCCCTGATATGGGCATAACGAGAATGAACGCAAACTGGTTCCTCAAAGCGAGATATACTGTATAGATCTGTGGTTTGTTTGTTGGTGACCATTCAGCGACGAGTAAATCTTTGATTTATATAATTGGCGAGTAGAGAGGTAGGGTCTTTTCAGTGTAAGTTGCACATGGTGCACGAGCATTTTGCCGTAAAAAACAAAAATCTCGAGAAAGAAAGGCATGGACAGCCATTAGTTTCGCACAGGTGTTTGCAAGCGACCTTTAGTGGCAAGAAGTGGTAACAAAAAAGAAAAATATTGAATTCTGCCAAAATATTGTGTAAAATGCTTTATGCAACGAATACAGTGTGTTTCTTTTCCTTGTACTGTATTGGTGCAGCACTTGCTGTATTTGCTGAAATGCTTACGTTTTACACCAGTAGCACTAAATGTGCAAAAGAAGTAGCATCGCGACTAGATTAGTACAGCACAAAACAATGGTCACTGCCAACTCCCAAGCGATTGCTGTTATAATAAAAAAAAAAAACGTTATTGTCGTGCTTCTGTTGGTAGTTGAAAATGAACAAATTGAATTTTGTGGCTACGTCTTAATTGTGGCAGTTACAGCAATTATAACTACTGTAAAAACACTGTCGGTAGATGATCAGCTTTTCTTTTGGTTAAAACACCGACCATCTTATTCCTGCCGCCAAGGTCACAATTATTTTGTAGCTCATGGATGCCTCTAATCCTGCACGAAACGAGGGAAAGAGCTGCGTCCACTACACACAAAAATGCAAATTGTAGCTAAATTGCAGAGGAAAGAAATGGCCGAACTGCTTTAGAATTGTGAGGAAAAGAAACACATTGAAATTTCCCCTTTGTAATCTTGCAATATGGAAAATCTCCTTATTTGCCCTTTGTAATCTTCCAATATACAAAATCTCCGTATTTGCCCTTTGTAATATAGCATTATGCAAAAATTTCCTTATTTTCCCTTTGTAATCTTGCAATATGCAAAATCACCTTATTTGCCCTTGTAATCTTGCAATATGCAGAATCTCCTTATTTGCCCATTGTAATCTTGCAATATGCAAAATCTCCTTATTTTCCCTTTGTAATCTTGCAATATGCAAAATCTCCTTATTTGCCCTTTGTAATCTTGCAATACGCAAAATCTCCTTATTTGCCCATTGTAATCTTGCAATATGCAAAATCTCCTTATTTGCTCTTTGTAATCTTGCAATATGCAAAATCTCCGTATTTGCCCTTTGTTATCTTTCAATATGCAAAATCTCCTTATGTTTGCATTTTGTAATCTTGCAATCTCCAATATGCAAATTGTTCTTATTTGCCCTTTAAGAAAATCTTTCTAGAAGAGAGCTGTAGTGCTATTTTTGTTTTAATCTTGACGGAGACTACAAAGATGTAAAAGGGCAAATTTCAAAGCATGCAAATTGCTAGCGTAACTAAAATGTGCCGTGCCGTGTCATGTCAAATCTGTAGTGCTCACCTTGATTGCTTCTTGGCGTGAGTAGGATGGTAAATATGGCCGCAGATGAACACGTAAGGAAACGACATTATGGTATTGTGTAATTGGTAATGATCCTGCAATAATTTGTGTAGGCGGTGTGTGTTGTGCCATTGCTTTATCTCGAGTCTTAAAGTCTCAATCTGTTACTAATTTCAAGGTCTCTGAAGCCGGTTCTGTCTTTTCTCCTTCACCGACACTTTCGACGGAAGACGAAGTGGACGAACTCCTTCACTCGCAGACGTATGAAGACATTCTTGCCACTGCTATCCTAAACAAGGTATGGATTAAGTAATTTAGGGGAGGGGATGATACTGAAGGGAAGAGGGGGGGACCCTCTATATTTTTGAGTGCCCGTTTTGTGACTTGTTAATTGTAAAGAAAGCAAACAGTCCAGTTCAGCTGAATACGATAATAAATACTTACTTAAAACTGTATTCCTTTTAGTCCTAGCCTTTTAGTCCTTTTAGACTAGCCTAAAACTTTAAGTGCGAAAATGGGAAACCGGCTCGATATATTGTGTCGATAACCTATTACTTTCTGAAATCATACAAACCTGAAAATCAATGAGGAAAGTGGTTTTGTTTAAAATCACATTTACCGTTTGAGTCACAGTAAACAGAAAAAAGGATATCTTCTAGGCAGGAAAAAAACTGTCCCCATGCACACCGCAAGCTTTGTGAGGGGTCCCAGGGGACCTCAAAGTGAGAAACTGTGAAACTTTTTTATTTTGGTTAGAACCCCACCACTACGTGCACATAGGACTTTAAAGATTACTAGAACTGATTCGTGACTCTTAGGGTTAACTTCTGACTTGACCTTGGGTGAAGCTTATCACAAAACCGTGAAAATTATTATTGTTTCAGGAAACTGAACAGCCACAGTTAATAATTTAACAGATTTTAGCACTAGCTTGTTGCACATATACTGACTGACATTACTAACTGTTGTTTCAATTGCCACGCCCCTGATCACTACACCCTTCCACTCACAGCCAATACCAGCATGTTATGGTTAGATGCCAAACTCCAACATTGACGTGCAAGTGCACTTTTCTTGATCAGATAGTTCAATAAACACCAGCTGTAATACAAAAAAATCAACAAAAGCAGGTATTGGTGATCTCATCCTTGAGGAATGCAGTCACCTGGCTGGTAATTATTTCCCCTGCAAATTTTATTGCCGGCTTCTGCGTAATAGAGTTTGGACCTTGGTCTCCTTGTGACTAAGCATTTCTCCCAGGGTTATTCACCCTTGGGGCATAGGCCTCTGTTGCCAGCTATAATATACTTTCTCAATGCACCTTATACTGTTATTTAAATTAGCACGAGTTTCAGTTAAACCCACCACATTAAAAAAAAAGACACGCAAGCCTTTGCATACCTCAAGAGTGCGTAGCGTACACAATCTAAAAAGCAATCCACAGAGTGCAATTCAGAACCGCATGATAACTTTTCATTTTTAATATCTTGTAGTAATGTGTAGACTAATCGTAACCTCTCCAAGAAAAATCGCCCTTTCCTCACTAGCTCCCCTTTAAGTGGCATAAAAAAATAACCAACCATCAATTAAAAAAAATTTTGTGTAACGCCTGCTAACTTGATATTCTGCATTTGCAGTACTTGGATCACAGAAATGGAAAGTGTGTTACGAAACAATCATAACGATAATTGTCGAGGTATACGACTGGAAAATCACCTTATATCACGCTTATTTTCACAATCACATGAAAAAACAAAATTTCAGCAAATTTTCGATAGTCTGCAGTCCTGGAGGTGTACTGGCTCAGGCGACTATCATCTTCAGGTTCCACAACAACACAGTTCACTACTTCGTAACGACCGTTCGTCTGCTTTGAATATTGGGCGCGGCCTCCGGTATTTGTTGGGTACGTTGCGACATTTGCGTGTACGTTGCATGTGACATTTTCAAACTTATACGACCGGAAGAAAAATGCTTGAGGGTTCACTTGCATTGACGTTAAACTTTGTTTGACATCAGCAAACACACCCTCAAAACAAACTGGATGTTTATACACTAGGTTAAAGTTACTGGAAATTAAAGAGAATAAAAAAGCTTCAGTATTGCAACCAAACAGTAACAAATTGCTAATACCTTCGATTTGCTGACTCATTAACTTTGAGACACGCACCCTGCACGAACTGGTCGTTCGTATGAGACCATTGCAACTACTTCCCATCCTTTTTTCCCGCTCCATGACCTCTTTCTCCAGTCTCCCCTTATATACTTCCCAGTACCCCTTGCCAGTTACCCCTTTAAGTTTTCCCTGTCTTCCGTCTCTGTTTCACGAAGAATCAGGAATCAGGAAGATTCAGGAAGAAGAAACACAATACCGCTTTCAGGAAATTTACCAGTTCAGCAAACACCAAAAGTTCCCTCATTAAATCTTCGGTGAAAACAAGAGGCCCGTTCACCTTCATCAGAACGCAACGAGGCACAAAATTTTAAAAACGATCGTTATATGGTTGTGGCTACCATCGCGTCTCTCTGTTTCTCACTTTAACTGCGAGTCAGCCCAAATATGATAATAAATGAATAGGTTTTAACATTGTGTCTTTTTCATGATTTGTGTGCTGTATTGTGGAATTTCTTTCTTTCTAAAAATTCATTCTTAATCCTTTGTTTTGTTTACAAAATTTCAGGTAATAGAGCAATATCAGCAGGTCAGCCGCAAAAAGAGGAAGTTGGAAACGGAAGAATCGGAAGAAAGCCTTGTGACGTTGGGAACCGTAACTGCAAACAACAAAACTAGTTCGAGCAAAGAAGTCCAAACAGAAGACGATACAGAAAACGAGGAAGGTAGCCAACGAGGTAATTGTTGCGAATGAATTATTTTTTTGTTAGAAGGTATTTCTCATAGCTGATGCAGTGTACGCATTATGATCTCTTGATGCTTCTTGGAAACGCAGTATAGACCTTGGCTGCTCTGGGACTGTACGTTGCTTTTCAACGGTGAGCAGTAGATGTGGTGGGGATCGTGTACGGTGCTGTTTTTATTTCAAGTTTGTACCTTTAAAACTAAGGCGTCTTATACTGCCTGCCATATCCAAATCCATGACTACATTGCCTTTTTTGGCCAATTTTGATGTTTGAATATACCATTCGAATCGTTTCTTCGAGTGCTATTCAACGGAGCTAATCTCAAGCCAGTAGCTCAAATAGTTTCTGAATTATTTGGCAAATGCATAATACATTTAAAAAATTTGGACCATCTGTAAATGGTCCAAATTTAGCAAAACAAAAACACAATTTAAAAACAGCCTCCGTAAACAGTCTGAAATCAAAGATATCGGCTTTGAAGCTTGTTTAGGGCGAGTTAAGTAGTGCACATACTAATGAATGCAATAATGATTCTGCCACAGCATTATAAAAAAAGCCTAGTAAAAGTGACCCGTCTTGTATATAATTCTTATCTGTCTACAAAATATGCGAGCCCAAAAATGCAACAGAGTCGTCGTATGTTGAGAACAATATGGTATGGGTTTGAACATCAAGTAACTGGTTTTGATAAAAATTGGTGTGGTATTGTCTATCCACCTTTTAAAGCCTGTCATAAATTATTAAAATAATTTTTTTTTAAAGTAGTGATGTAATGAATTAAAAAGATGTAGCTTGGAAAAATTAACTTCATTTGCCTGCTAGCCGTCCCTGTCTGTGGATTTTGAGTTGAAAGTTTGTGATGGTTCTTAAAAAATAATCAAGGATTAATTTTGGATATTGGGACTGACGTTGGTACAGGGGGGTGGCTAAATTTTAAAATTCGATTCGGTAAAGTTACTGTTGGTACAGTTTTATTAAAAAACTATTTTGCCACTGAATTTATTAATTATTCCGTTTGCCCGTGTGGCATTGGCCTTAATGGGGTAGCAAGAAAGCTTCAAATCTTTATGATAATCTACGTGTAACTTTCACCATTGTACCATTTCTTTTGCACTTATACGAAAAGGGAAATCGCTGTATTACACTGGAATTTAGGCCTTCAGACTTCCTGCTCTGCAGGGAAGCGTGGTTTATTTTGGCGGAGAACGCAGGAAGTGACATTCACACTGAAAGTGGAAATTTGGGTTGCGTCTGTTAGTCACGCTTGAGTGAAACTGTTATTGATGGGATGATTCCGGCAGTGATCTCTTAATACCTAGCAAAAGAGGGATTGTGGGAGTCTCATACCCCGGAGGTAAGATGCTCTTTTTCTCTGACGGATTGGCCTACAGCTCCGACGTTGTTGGTTTTTTTAAGGTGCTCTGCACAACCCACCCCTATCATTTCCTGGGGTTGCTGAGGTACAACAAGCATTTTGCTGTAATGGCCATGTGGAAAGCATGCTTTGGCAAATTTCTGACTCTTAATTTTAATATTCCATTAAGGCATTTTTTGTTTAGTGTGATGTACGTATGGTGCAAAGGAGCTCTTATCCTGCACTGGTGTCCGTCTGCCTGTCCGTACGCGTGATAACTTTTGAAACCATTGGGTGATTCAGTTTAAACTTTCCACATTTGTTTTAATAAAATACCCTCCTAAAATAACATTATCGCATGTTATCTGTTTTGCCGATGCTGAAACTGATTTCGGTCATGGTAAGACTTCCCATTGTTCTTCCATTTCCGAGTTTGTAGCAGACTGCAGGATTGGGAAGAAACACTTCAATTCTCAATCAGCGACGTCAAAAAGGGACGGTAAAAGATTTGCTAAGAAATACTGATTCCAATCTGATGTCAATAGGTTAAATATCTGAAAATTTACCAACACGTTATCTGCATTTGTACAGCCTTCGTGGATTTAAATTAAGAACTAAATAAAATTGGTTAAACGGTACTGAGAATTATATGTCTGAAAATTTTGAACTGTCCTGTATCTTGGAAATGATCAGAAATTGTGTGCATTTACTAAAAGACCTGACAACTAAAACGACACCTTAAAAGCACACACGTCTTTCCATTAATGGTGAATAATTATTAATGGTTGAAGAGAAACATTAATAATTAAAGAAGAATTTTAAGAGTGAAAGATCATTAATGGTTGAAGAAGACACTTGACTGTTGGAGAAGACCATTAATTCTTTTAATCAGTCCATTCAAGAATTTATAAACCCTATAAATTCTTGGTCCATTTTACATGTCAGGATACCGTAAACTTTATTAGATTTTACGTTTACGGCTCCAATATTGGCTTCCACCAAGATTTTATAGTGGTTTGGGGATCCGTACATATTTTTGGTTCAACTTAACAGATAGCTGTGTGTGTGTGTGTGGGGGGGGGGGGGGGGGGGGGGGGTCCCCCCCCCCCCCCCAAAAAAAATATGTGCATGCGCGTATGGGATCTCGTGACTTCTTAGCTTGTTGGCGCGTGATGCTCTTCTCTCGGCTGTGCTCTTACGCAGTTTACTTTTTGTTGCTGGACCTGGTTTTTTCCATTTTTGTGTGAGGCTTCCATAGTTAGCCATCAAGGAGTAATATGACTAATTGGTAAATGCAATTCTTGGATTAAACAGTGATAATAATACAAAGTTTCTGTTTGGGTTTTTGTGATGTCGTAGGCTCGGTTTTATTGCATTTTACTTATGTAACAGTACTGAACTGCATCTCAGTTGTTACACGCTTTATTCTTTTTCCAGGCCGTGCTGCCAAAGGACGTCAGTCAGACATGAACCAGGATGACTCGGAGAGTGACATCGGTTCCGAAAGCGCCGGCGAAGATTTCAGCTGGGCCGATGGAAACAAAGGATTCGCTGGGCCTGTGCAATACACGGTAAGCATTTAACAGTTTCTTTTCGAGAAAGGTGGTTCAGTTGTTAAGTCATTTTGAGAGACCACCTGTCTTAATATTGCAACAGACAAAACCGCAAGCACATCATATTGTGATTTTGTATCTTTCGTTTTGCGTACTGATATCGATGATGTTCAGTGTATAGTGGCTTTGTCACGATGCATGTCTAGTGTTTTACACGGTGTGGCTGTGGTCGTCTAAGGACTTCTAACTTGGATACCCACACTCTAAAGTGGGAGTGGGACCAAATTTTCACACAATTAAAATAAAAATTTACAAATTTCATTAACCAAGTGAACCAAACATTTTTTGTACATTCCTTGTTTATAACAAATACAACCAACTGATGTATTTCCACCTAATGTCCCTCTGAAATCTGTAAACGTAAACCAAATGTACACCGTGGAAACAGCATTTAGTTGATTTTTTAAAGAAATTACATAGCGCTACATGATACGTGCGAAAAAGCTAAAGGATCGTTTACATTGAAGTGTACAACTCATGATTTATGAAAATACTCTGGCTTCCAATATTTATTCACAAACAATTTACGTTGCTGCAAATTTTCGATAGTCATTTAAACACTAGTTATGGGTGTAAAGATAGTCGGCGTTTGAGCACATAACAACTAGTGTTTAAATGACTATGGAAAATTTGCAGCAATGTAAATTGTTTCTGAATCAATATTGAGGTCCGAGTATTTTCATAAATCAAAGGGTCATGAAATAAAAAATTACATATTTTTCTTACCAAAAAAAATAAGACTTGTCATCGGATTCTTCCATACTATAAAGATCAATGCAAAAAACCGATAATTTGGCCGTTTTACTTTGGTTGTTGTTCATGATAAAAACTGCAACTTACACCCAACCAAAAATTCCATTTCAATGCTGAAAACTGGCAAATTTTCGACTATTTTTACTAACAGTTTTCCTCAGGCGATGCTCTGGAAAACTGGAGCAGTTTTCAAGACCATCGCCTGAGGAAGACTGTTAGTAAAACCAGTCGAAAATTCACCATTTTTCAGCAATGAAACGTGGACCTTTTGGTTGGGCTTAAGTTGTAGTTTTTATCAACTGTAGAGATCCATGGCTCAAGTCTGTAGTACATCTACAGTAGTAGAAAACGATAAGAGTGGTGAATAATGTATGATTACAAAGAACGATAATAACTATACAATACGTTAACAGCGAAAAACAATAATCCCCAAAGTGCTGTCGCCCTCCACCGCGTGAAAGCTGGTTACACACACAAAGGGAACAAACAAACTGTGTTTTGGACCAACAGAGTTAGCAAAAAAGCTTAGCATTGAAATTGGTAACAATAAAATGTCACTGCCGTCACACCATCAATATTTCTTCTGGGGCCTTAACAACATCACACAATTCTTAATGACAATCTCTTGTTTTAAGGGTGAAGCAACAAAATAAACAATAAAACAAGTTAATAACAAGTGAGTGAGTCTGTCGAACAAGTTACGGAAGTGATGCAACAGCTGCAAGTATTTAAAAGTGTTAGCCCGTAGACAGAAAACATCGGCTTTGCGAAAATTCGCAACAATCTCTTTGTCTTAACCTGCGTGACAACAAACCACACATAAAACAACAAATGAATGAGGTACATAATATTTTGGAACATCGAGCAGCTGCCCATTTGTGAGATGTCAAAAATTAAGACAAAGATCTTACTGTTTTTTTTTTCTTTAATTCATTCAGATTGAAGAGAAGATTGAAGAAATCACGACGACTGTTGAGGACACCGAGTCTGACTCGGAATTTGCCCGTCAGCGCCCGAAGCCGACACCGCGCCGATCAGTGCACGAGCCCATCATCAGCAAAACGCTAGTGATGCAGGAAACGGCGTTGCCAGATTTGGACTACCTTTACGCAGGCTTGGATTTTGCCAAGTCCCATAAGGTTCCGTTTCCCGAATTCGGCCTTGATATCATGGAAGGCAAAGTGGAAAGTGAGAGGCGTGAAGGTGATGGCGCCGAAGAAGAACCAGTGGAGAAACATGAAGGTCAAGAAGATGAGTTTACACTTACCTCACCTGTGGATGAGTGGACGGAGAACTGGTGCTTCCGTAAGAAGAAGAATATGGCTGCCTATGCACATTCGCGGGGTAGATTGGCAGTTTGCGACGACCCTGTGCCCATGCTCATCCCATATCCGACTGAGGAACAGGACCTTCGGAGAAGAATAGGTAGCAGGTAAGGAGTAGAGAAACTTTATTCTTCCTTAAGGTCCTGAAACAATACAAGTAAATTACCCACGTCGGATTACTGTGTTTCCTCAAAGAAATACCAAGGTGTTTCGTATTTTTTGAGAGCTGGTCAACTAACGTGCATTGATTTTTATTTTCGTAGGTAGAAAGACCCAAATTAAAAAGTTGACAAAAGCTTGCCCTTTGTTACGCCAGCATGACTTCTTTCATAAAGTAAAATTAAACACTCATTGCGAACTTTGTCATGAGTCGAGGCTTGGCACCTATTAGTTTCACATGGGCTAGTGCTTTTTCATTCGAGACCCGGTTCTGTTTCAAGGGCAGGACCATAAAGTTGGCTAAATTACAACATTTCAACGTTTGAAGACAACTTTTCTACGGTTATGGTTTAGAAACTGAATCTACAAAATTTTTAAGAGTAATAAAAAAGGTACCTACTTAGCTTCCATGAAATATCTGATAGCATTTGGTTATTCTGTTTGCAAATTTTGTAACTACCAGTATTTAGCCTTTTGTTGGTGCCTCGCTTAAGGGAAATTACAATTTTGTCTTACTGTCACTTAAACATTTCTTTTTTTCTGAACAGGGATGTTGACGAGCTTTCTGAACTATCAGAACGAAACTCTGTGGCATCCTTGGATCTCTCATCCAGTGATGAAGAGGATGTAAAAACCGATGAGTTAGCGAGCCCAGAATTACAACGACTCGCTGGTGCTATCGTATCGGAATTCTCGCAGCAGGATCGCGAGTTCCCAGAGGAAGATTACCGCAACAAACAGCGATACGCGGCTTCACCTCGACCAGTGTCTACTTCGCCTTCCTCGGGCGGCGAACTGCTCAATGACCTCAACAAGTCGGACAGTGAAACCGGAAACCGGGGATCACCTCCCCTGCAACTCAAACCTGTGCCTTTACCCCGGAAGTCCAAGTCTTCCACCCCTCCTCCCCCTCCTCCTCAGGTAGCCGAGGAAGCCATCAATTTACACGTAAGGACGTTACAGACAACGTTATCACAATCCTCGTGCACGACGAGAGGACATAACAACGAAAATGGTGCTCCTACTGTGTCAAGGCCTAAGTTTGTTCCGGTTGGTGCTCGTTCTGCCCCTCCCCGCTCATTGCGCTTTTCGTCGCATCCGGATAGTCTTGTGGTGCACAGCGGAAAGGTAGCCCGCTTCAGGTGCCATATTGAAGCCAGCCAAAGATACGGTAAGCTTAAAATTTGAAATGTAACACAAAGTATAATCTATAAAAATATGAAAGCCTGTGAATTATTGGGAGCTGAACTACCATTTTCAAATATTGCTTACTATATATAGCTAGTGAGACTGACACCTTCAGTGATTTGTATGTATCTTTTCATGGTTGTAATGAAGTCAAATGATTTTTCTTTCGCTTACTTATATTTTCGCACACTCCATTGTTACCCATCAACAGTAGGTCCCTACCGAAATGTCTGAAACAGTTATCGTTCCTGTTGTGAAGCAGAAAAGGGGACGCCGCACTTTCATTTATTTATTTGCAGCTGCACCGGAGCCTTTAGGGCAGCCTTTACAGGCAGATCAAACACCAAGCACAAGAAAACGAGAAAAAACAAAAAATGCACAACACAAAAAGCCCAGTCAGCCATGGACACTGCATGAAACAGCAATTCTAGAATACATAAGCCTCTTTTTAAGGACTCGCAGGACAAAGTATCCACTATATGAGGTGAAAGAGCATTCCACTGAAAGATGGCGTGGGAAAAACGAAAAGTGTAGTAGTTCCTTTTCGTTTGGAAAACCCGGATTTTTTTTCATGATTAGTAGTGAGGCACATAAAGCTACTACAAGTTTGGGTCAACAACCTTACTTCCATGAGAGATCCCGAAAAGAAGTAGTCTACTCTCATTTCATTGAGTTTGCAGTGTACACAACCCCAAGTCAGCAACCAGTTTAGTAACACATTAGTAACAATTGTTTTTTTACAAATTAGTTGACTAAGCTCGTGAGCGTTAATACTCAAATTGTGGTACAGCTTCTAAAGACTGGCGACTGAACTGGTCTCTACAGAATGATAACGTGTGTCGACGTTGCAGAGTACTTATCGATGCCGCAGTCACCAAGCATGCTGAGAAGACAGGCTGACCACAGTAGACTGTAAAAGAGGCTGCCCTCAGTGGATCCATTCATGCTTTTGATAATCTGGTGATGAAGGCATGCACAGATAAACGGCCTGGGATAAACATGTACTACACTAATGTCCCTTTGTGTGTCCCTCTGAGACCCAAGGGCTTTTTTTTTTAAGCACCATGTGATAGTTGGGTAAGTCGTGGGATTTGAACCGGCATTAGCTTGGTTTGGAGACAAGGATGTTCACCACTTGGCTGTACTTGCTCGCTTTACTTGGTGGGGGGGGGGGGAGACCCGTCACAAAGCTTGCAATGCACCTGGAAACACACTTTTTGCCCCATCATGTAGTGGTCCCTCTAGATGGACAGCGGGGCTCACGCGTGTATGGTGTGAAATGCACCACAGGATTTCCGAGGCAGTATGCCCGCGACTACATGCACAGTATGACAGTCTGTCAAAATTCCATGGCCCAAGATACTGCTGCGTCATCAAACTCTTCCCTAGGACTGTGGTTGTACCCATAAACTTTTGTTGGTTAATTGTTTTGAACTGTTAGGCTTAAACGCAACCAAATCCAGGCTTGTATGGTGGGATGTAGCAGAAACACATCACTGCTTAAGGAAGAGTTTATCCAGCCATTAACAGCTCTGGCCTCTACCATGTACTTTGGTAGCTTGTTCCAGTCGTCATTCGAACAGTATGAGAAGTGCTTCATGACATTAGTGTTCACACGTGTGCGCTGTAGCTTGAGGAGGTGTCCATGAGTGCCAACAGGGGATGCCAAGGGGAAGTATGCTCTTGCCTTAGCACGATAAAGCTCGTTCATAATTTTGTAGATGTAAAGTAGATGTCCTCTTACATGGCATTTGTTCAAGTTTGTAAGGCCAAATTTCCTGAGGCTTGCATCGTATTGGGGTAGGCCCGGAATCCTGGGAAAAAAGGTTGGTGGCTTGCCTCGGAATGGCCGTAATGAGCTGCTGAACTTAACTAAGTTGGGGATTCCGCACCTTGGTGTGGCCAGATACACGCAGAACGTGTAGAGCGTTTGAAGGGAGGTGACAGTGAAGATGGAAAAGTGGCTCCATTTGTGTGCCCTGTAGTAATGGTAGAGTAATTGGATAGTCACGGGGTGGAGAAATAGGAAAGGTCCACTGTCCGACTCAGTGAGGCACCCACAAGGAACACAAAACAGCTTTATTAAATTTTTCAATGCAGTTAAGCTTCGCACCTTGGACACTAAAAATACATTAAAGACAAAAAACACTATTAATGTATTTTTAGTGACCAAGATGCGAAGCTTAACCGTATCGAAAATTTAAATAAAGCTGTTTTGTGTTCTTCGTGGGTGCCTCACTTGTGCCCTATGTTTTTTACTTAAAAACATTTTCCCTTGTACGCAGTTAAAGGCACACATAAATAAATAAATAATTTTAAAAAGAACAAAAATGACAAAAAGTTTTTAAAATGTTTGTTTCATTGTTTTTTTTGTTTGTTTGTTGAGTTATTGAACGATTGATACTGTAAAATTTCCAAAAAGTAGCATTATCAGCATTCCGTGTTTTTAGAAAGATGTCATTTGTTCATATTTCATTTTCTTATTACGTTGTGCCATATAATGGCAGTACGTGACAGTGCATCCCCTTGCACCAACAGGCACGGAATGACAGATGATGCCTGGTCTCGACCAGTCAGTAATGAATCTAGTGTGAATTTTCCATTGAGCTAGGGGAAGAGGCAACTTCTGGTTTCCTAATCCGCTTGTAGAGGTGCATTTTAAGGCACTTGATGCATCCCACAAAGGTAGAAAAGCAACACTTCTTACCATGTTTTTCTTGCCTCAGTGCCCGAACAGAAAGATAAAAAAAAGAGTAAAAACCATGAAAAAAATTGTTGCGTCTTTTACGTCGTTTTACTGGGTCTTTTTTTAGCTGAATAAGTCCGTTTTTAAAGGGAAAAAGCTTGCCGAGAATCCTTCTTGCCGAGAATCCTTAACAAGTTCTGGTTTGTGGAAAATGTATTACATTTTTTTAAGAGAGTGTCACTTACTCTGCATTTATTAGGAAAGCTAATTTCATTCTGCTTGCAGATGTATGTTGGTTCTATGGTCTTCAACCGTTGGAAGATGGTGGTCGTTACCAACTCTACCAAATTGATGACGAAGCCATACTGGAGGTGTACGACACCGACAGTAACGATAAGGGAACATACTCATGCGTCATTTTCAACTCTGACGGACAGACGTGGGTGGATTTTCGATTAACCATCAGAGGTGAATAAAACTCCTCTGCGTACCTAAAGAGTAAATAGTTAAGGAAGGAGTTACCGGTAATCTAGTTTACGTCACAAACGTTTGTGTGTTGTGAGTGAGCATGTGTAGCCGTATTTTTGTAATGCATCTAATAATTCTTAAATTTTGTTTCCTATAAAGTTTTAATTAAGAATTGTGTGCCTCTTTTAAGGTAGTGAAGATCAATAGCTTAAAGGTGAAACTGAATATTCAAGACAGTGGAAAGCCGTATTTTATTAAAGAAATACTAAACCCTCACTTTTCCAATTTTTTTAATGATAGCTAAGACCCTAAAAACCCCTTCAAAACTTATAAAATATTGCTTGCCTTCTTACTTAATGTCGTAATAAATTTAAATAACTGCGTTTTATAAGACAACCAACCAAACGTAACACTACGAGAGCTCGTGACCATGGAGGTTTCGTGACGTATCATGATGTCAAAACATTTAAGGGAAATGGAGAGCGCATCCCTTTCCATCGTGCAGCACGCGCGACCTAGTCTCTGCGTGTAAACAAACATGGCTACCAACGACGCTGTCGCTGTCAATTCGTTGCAGCTTTATCAGTTTGAACCTGTAACGCCACTGTTTCCAGTAACATCCCACCACTTCCGCAGCCGGGTGGCATCTTTTTTGGCATTCGGTAAGCTGAACAAACTTATTTTGTGGTTTGACGAACTTTTACACTCCTTCGCTATGCACGACGGCATGAAGTTTTAGCGGCGAACGAGCTAACCGGAAACGATGTCCCAGGCAAAGCCGTTTTGTTTCTGGCGCACGCGCAGGTGACGCAGACAGCTGGAAGGCGCCATAAAAGTCTTGACATCACGACGCGTCGCTCAAACGGGATTTTCTCCAGAGCTTGTGCATCGTCTGCTTAAATCGGGTGGTTTAAAAATTCGTACGGCTTAAACAATGACACCTATTGACGTCGGATGACTGTTAACATTAATTCCAGTATCTAAACTATCGATAAAAATTAATTGTTGGAGGGTTTAGTATTCCTTTAAGTCATAATACAAAAAATACCATCATAAATGGATTTCTGTGGGTAAAACCCATATAAAATAAAGCAGGTATCTGAAAATGAGCTGTTTAGGCACAGCGTTAGTTTCGTTTTAGTAGGACAATCCTACAATCCCTTCACTGTGATGGTTTAAATGGTGGTTGCGTAGTAACCAATTATTGTGTAAAAATTCTAATTTTTTGTAATAAAACGAATTTTTTGCAATGCCGTTTTTAATTGCTATATTCCTATTTGACAGGGTCTGTGCGTGCCACGAGTATTCCTGAATTCATCGAGGCTCCTGCCGACGTAACGACAAGTGAAGGACAAGCAGGAAGCCTTTCTTGCCACGTCGGAGGGTATCCCGAACCCTTGGTGACGTGGTACCACGAAGGCGCAGAAATAAAACGCAGTGCCAACATTCAATTTGGTAGGTTTTGAAAGTATAGTTGCTCAAAGATTTGTGCGTTGAAAGTGTTAAAATAAAAAAAAAAACATACACAAAACTTTGTTGTTGCATTGGAGGTAGAGTACATTGTTGGCTATGTACAATAATGCTTTTCCCTGAGATGTTGTATTAAGTAACCAGTACAAAGTACCAGTCAGAACTGGGCAGGAAAGTGCACCTGTGTCTTTGGTTTGTGATTGCAAATTGTTGAGTTGTTTGTTCAAAACCAAACAGAAAACGTTGCCGTAATTTTCGACAGACAATTTTCGAGCGGCGCATCCAAAAAAAAGCAGTGAATAATAATAATAATAATAATAATAACGTTTACCACGGAGTGGAAGGGCGGCAGAAGGGGTGTGAGACCACTTACTCTGCTCCTGCGATAGAAAAAAAAAAAAGAAAAAAAAAAAAAGAAAGGAGTAAAGAAAAAGAGTTACAGGGAAGAAGGTAGAGGGCGTTTCAGAAATTTGTGTAAGGGTTCCTTGCGTAGTTTTGAGTGGAAACCATAAAGAGTTGGTGCACCAACAGTGTCACTGCTCAGAGCATTCCAAATGGGAATAATGCGAACGGAGAAAAAATTTCTGCGGCAATTCCTGTGGGAGGTAGGAAACACTAGTTTCCAGTCGTGGCCACGTGTCTTAATAGCCTGAGGAGCTAGATCAAAAAATGGTAGATCAACCCTGAAAAGCCCACGGAGAATCCTGTAGACGAGGATGAGGTCAAACCTCAATCTACGAAGTTCAAGGAGTTCAAGGCCGGATTTTTCCAACCGTTCTGCATAACTAAGCTCTCTGAATCCCGGCAAGTTCTTCGTAAACCGACGTTGTACTCGTTCGACGCGGTCGATGTCCCCTATAAGGTACGGCGACCAAACCGGGGTAGCGTACTCAATGATGGGCCGTACGTAGACCCTGAACGCCCAAACCTTAGTTGGGACATCCCCAGAGGTAAAACAACGGTTCACAATGGCAGACTTGGAATATGCCAAAGTACAGATTTTCCTACAATGCAGTGAAGATTTTAAATCTCTGGAAAACCAGATTCCAAGGTCACAAACATCAGGGTATGCTGGGAGTGGTTTCTGATCCAGAAGGTACAAACAACAGGGATTAAGGTTTCCCACATGGAAGGAGCAACACTTGTATACCGAAAGAGGGAGTTGCCATGTTTTAGACCACTCCTCAACATGTCGGATCTTCTCCTCAAGGACAGGAGAGCAAAACGTGGAAATGTTTTCAGTACCCACCTTTAAATCGTCGGCAAACTTAAACCCATAACAATCATTGCCGGTGAACTGTAGGTCATTAATGTATAGCAAGAAGAGAAGAGGGCCCAAGACGGACCCCTGGGGGACCCCACATGGAACCTGAATCCCGGTCGAAGAGTGATTGTCTACAATCACCCTCTGGGTACGATTAGTCAAAAAGGCAGCGATCCAAGATTTTAGGGAACTAGTAATACCACAGCCATCCAGCTTAAGAAGTAATTTTCGGTGGACGACCGATTCGAAAGCTTTTTTGAAGTCAAAATAAATGGTATCAGATGGGATTCCCACGTCGAGGGCACTGGTCCAGCGATCCAACACCATAAGCAACTGGTGGGTGGTCGACCTAGATGGGAGGAAGCCAAACTGATCCTGTGTAATAACATCGTGAGTTTCAAGAAAGACAATCATTGTGTCCCTTACGATAGATTCCATAACCTTGCAAGCCACACAGGTTAAAGCAATGGGCCTGTAGTTAGTAGGATCAGATGAGGAACCCTTCTTAAAAATAGGTACCACAGTCGCGGATCGCCAAGCTGCAGGAAGGCTACTTTGAGCGTATGAGATCGAGAAAAGTTTCGAAAGGGGGTACATCTGTGATGTAAACTGAAAAGAGATCACATGGTTTGTGAAGTAGGCTGATGCACACAGACAACGTCACCACTTCACGAAAATAGCTTTGCAATGACGACTGCAACTGTGGAATGCATTATCATCATTACCTTCAAACGGGCGGAATTTCTTCATTTTACGCACATTTCTCACATTAAACATAGTCCTCTATCCAGCGAATTTTTACCACTGTCTGTAGTCTTCATCCGGCTTCAAATGCAACGTTTTCTGTCTGGTTACATGCTTGGTTTTTAGTCCGTCCATCATAGAATTTGAAAACGCCTCACTCTGTCGCCTCCCGGATTTTTGAGGCCAATCATCACTTCAAAGCCTACTGTCATACCAAGTGAAGGAATGTACAACGACATTCTTTTAAAGAAACAAACAAGCCACAATTATTGATTGAAAATTTGGTATGTCCTCGTGTACCTGGGTGCAAGCTATAAAGGTAACGATATCACTGCCGCTAGCTGGTGCCACAGTAGAAAGATTTAAGGTTGAGAGGATTCTTTATTGTGACGGATCCAACTTTACAGTGTCGACATGAATCAGCCCCAGCGAAATACGTGTGTTCACCAAACTGGCCAATTTTTGTGCTTTCAGTTCAATGCTGTGTTTAGTGTTGTATACGGTAAATCGATACTCATGGTACTGACGGTAAAAAACAGTTACGTTATCAGTATCATTCCGTTTTTAGCACCACGGTATTACCATAGCAGCGGTATTACCGTGATGCTGACAACCATTCACGAACCAGTTTTACCCTCTTTTTGATAGCAACAATTCTTTTAACTAAATTCGCACAACTCAGCGCCGATACGGTGGTGTGAAATTTGCACGAGGGAGTGAAATCTGATCCCACTGCTGGGCAGATGAAGTGTCCACGTTGCGGAAGGGGGTTGGGGGTGGGGGGGGGGAAGCAGCTCTTCAGTAACAAGCGTGTCCGAGCGTGTTTGTGTTGTCGATGTCACAATAGCGTCCAATCAAGAAGATAGCGAAGTTCCGCTGTTTATAAAAAAAATTAAAAGCAAAGAGCCATATTTGATTCTTTTGTGCTCAAGTGAATAATACGCAAAATTATTTCCTAAATTACCGTGATATTCCTGTAGACCGCCGTTTTCAGAACTGTACCGTACCGTACCGTCCTGAAAAATACTAATATTGTGCAACACTAGCTGTATTAGCTGTCATTTTGCCAGTGGCAATAAAGTAAAGAAACCAGACCGATCACTTCTGAAAGAGTTACACTTTAAACTAGACTTACATTATTAATTTTACTTAAGTATTACAATATTACAGTTTTACAATTAAAAGAAAGTATAACAATACATAGCAGCTCGGTTTTTTAGTGGCTGTTCTACTACAATAAGAAATAATGTAACGGCACGCGTTTGGTTTCTACCGTTCATGTACTGCAGGCTTGCTGACGTGTTTATTTGCATTTGGACATGTTGGTGTTCGTGATGCAGTGAAGCAATAATTAATGACTACTGCCTCTTTGTGGAAGTGGACCAATGGGGGCATCAAGCATGGCAACTCTTGCCTACTTACGAAAAAGATTTTGCAAGACTCGAACTACTCCTTGAGGTAATTCACTTAAGGAATGGAGTAAAAAAGCACGGTAACAGATTATTAAAGTAAAAAACAAGCAGTGCTACAAGATAAAAAGGCGTACAACGCTTCAGTTTTTGTCATCAGGTATGCATAAAAACTTACGCCACTAAGTCATCCTATGTAAAAGCATAATCACAATAAAATAAAATAAAAGGATACGATACCATCGGTATCATACCATTTTATTTTATTTTATTTTATTTTATTTTATTTCATTTCATTTCATTACATTTCGTCTTATCTTATCTCATCTTATCTTATCTTATCTTATCTTATCTTATCTTATTTTATTGTGATTATGCTTTTACATAGGATGACTTAGTGGCATTTGCCATGCTTTAATTTTTTATGCATACCTGATAACGAAAATTGAAAATTTTCAGAACGTTGTTCATCTTTTTATCTTGTAGAACTACTTGGTATTTACTTTAATAATCAGTTACGGAAGGCAATGGCGCAGCCAGGGCAAAAGGGAGGGGTGGCCTGCACCAACCCCTCCTTCCCCCTGATGTCATTCATTAATACTGTTAAGGGCAAAAGTTAACCCGCCTCTTGAGTGCCTGTCTTTTCTATCGTCGCCCTCATTCTTATTAAATCATGGTTGCGCTGAAGGCAAGGGGAGGAGAACGAGTGTTATTATTGACTGAACCACCATTTTTGGGGAAGTTTACTTTTTAGATCAGGGCAAAAAATGTTTCGAGATAATACAATTTTGGTATAAAGCCCCCTATACCCCACCTCCCTGGACAAAATTCATGCAGATCAACTTCACAAGTTTCAAATACCAAGATTTTTTATCACGACCCAATAATCTTTGCATATTGAAACCGTAGTATTAGCATTTTTCTGTACTAAAATATACTGTGGAAAGCCCATGAATTTGGAACATAAAGATCAAGCACTGGAAATAAATGACCAGGGTCGTCATCCTGTAAAGCGTTTATTTGGTAGCAAAAATGAATACCAATCAGGTTTGAATCGTTTTCTCTTCACGGAATTATAACCACAGTATAAAGGAGACAGGATGCCACTCTTCCTGTGGTGTTGCTAAAATGGTGGACATTGTACCCCCCCCCCTCCACTTCCCTCTCCGCCTCCTTTCATTTCGCACTCATTTATTGTGTGCCAGTTGCAAGTCTGACATTGAACTCTTACTTTGCAGAGAGTTCGACTCCCGGCTTTTGGTTGCTCACAATCCGTCGGCCATCTCCTCAGGACCAGGGCGAGTACGTTGCCGTAGCAACCAATAGGCTAGGTGAAGTTTCTGCTAGTGCTTTCCTCACTGTTGGTAAGGACCTTTTTTTGTTGGTTTGAAAATAAGCTATTTTCTCATAATTTTTTTTATGTAGCAACACCCATGATAATTGGCCACGTGTGGTATTATCAGATAATTTTTGATCTGCTTGGGATAGAACGAGTAATCAAGAAAAATTATCTATGCTTAAACTAGGCTCGAGTGGAATTTGCAACAGGAATACCATGTTGCATTAAAAAACAAAAAATAAAAATTATCAGAATGTGTTACTTGTTAACGTTTTCAATTAAGAGTTCACACTTGATGTGGAAACAGAGAGCTGAATAGAAATTTCTTCAACTGTTTGAAAAAATTCCCACTTAGAAATGGGACACTCGGACACTCTTCATCTTTTCAAATGCTGTTTGTTTGATAAATTCACATAAGTCATTCTAGCAAGTCTAGCAAGATAAGAACATAATTTGATGTCGGATGTATTTAATTGTGCATTTTTTTTCCCTGTATATTAGCCTCTCCTGGTGGCAGAAATTTGCAGCAGTTGACGACAAAAGTCAACCGTACCCAGGATGGGGTTCACAAAGAAGCGGAGAAGCTCCTGAAATCGGCAAATCAGGTATGCTATTGTCCCTGCAAGTGCAGGTGACGCTTGTTGTGCTGCGTGGTCAAGCCTCTGGTCTCTCTCGTTCAGCATTGTATGTACTGTGGGGAACCAATTAATACAGGGTGGTATTCTAATTGGAAAATTCAGGGAATTTACCAAGTCTGGAAAAGTCAGGGGAAAATAGGGGAATTTACCAAATCTGGAAAAGTCGGGGGAAAATCGGGGAATTTACCAAGTCTGGAAAAGTCAGGGGAAAGTCAGGGAATTTACCAAGTCTGGAAAAGTCAGGGGAAATCAGGGAATTTACCAAGTCTGGAAAAGTCAGGGGAAAATCAGGG
>JAHWFP010213111.1:22765-80123 GCA_023313725.1 Lithobius niger
AAATCAGGGAATTTACCAAGTCTGGAAAAGTCAGGGGAAAATCAGGGAATTTACCAAGTCTGGAAAAGTCGGGAAAATCAGGGAATTGACCAAGTCTGGAAAAGTCTGGGGAAAATCAGGGAATTTACCAAGTCTGGAAAAGTCAGGGGAAAATCAGGGAATTTACCAAGTCTGGAAAAGTCAAGGGAAATTTTCACTGGAATTTTGTCAGGAATAGTGTTGCAATAATTTCTGAATATTGTGCTGGAAAAGTTAAATTTGTAGTGGATGTTTTTATCTAGCAACACTCTGCAATTTTGCTAGATGAAAGTTGTTGATGTAAGAGTTGTAAAAAGTATTGATTTAGTTTCATAATATGAGTCTTCATTAAACTAAAAAAAAATTGGATTTTCCTTACAGCCACTTAAAAAAAGTGAGTTGTTTCCGAAAACAAAAAGCATCAGTACGGGCGTGCGGTTTTTTCATTTACCTTGTATATTTTTTTTAAATTCATTAACTTTTTTCCCATAACTGGTCTAAAGTTGATTCTTGTTTTTACAGCGATTAGGGCTTGCATACTGATAG
Organism: Lithobius niger; assembly: GCA_023313725.1. Lineage (NCBI taxonomy): Eukaryota > Metazoa > Arthropoda > Chilopoda > Lithobiomorpha > Lithobiidae > Lithobius > Lithobius niger. Next base: position 23,330 of record JAHWFP010213111.1, read on the forward strand.
GTTTCACAACTCAGCATAGGAAGTTTAATTCTATAAATTATTATACACAAACAAAATTGCAGTGAGTACCAACATCATTAGTTTTTTGGGGTGCTGCAGCTGTCATTGGAGCATCAGCATCAGGAAGCAAATGTTAAAGCATCAGAAGTCCAAAATTTGACTGTTTCATTTTGTGATGTGTGCGTCGCTAGTCACTTTCTTGGCACGTCGGTTTTATGCCCATAAATATTTCAGGTTTTATTTATTTTATTTTTTTTTTGTGTGAAATACTTATAATTGTTGACTCTGTGGAGAATGTCCCTCGGTTTTACTTTACTATCTTAAAGGGCAATTACATCCATTTTGACATGCATGTTTTACTTTTGGATCACTTACACAATAACTATTAATTGCGGAAAGAATATGTTACGTACGTCCGATACAACAATTTAATTACAGCATCACCAAAACACGATACAGAGACTGCCATTGTTTTGCTGGAACACGCAGAAATTAATGCCGACAAATGGTGCTTATCAATTTTGAGTCGCAGCCGATTGGATTGCTCTGTTGGCTGTGAGTAGCTCGAGTGTCGAACGGCCTTAGCTGGCCTACAGTAGTGGACAGCTAAGGCCATCGGACGCTTGAGTTACTCACAGCCAACAGAGCTATCTCAATCGGCTGCGAGTCAAAAACGATAAGCACCATCTGTCGGCATTAATTCCAGAAAAACAATGGCGGTCTCCGTATCGTGTTTTGGTGATGCAGTAATTAAATTGTTGTATCGCACATACGTAAAGTATTCTTACCGCAATTCTTGTGATTAGTTATTGTGTAAGTGATCCGAAAGTAAAACATGCATGTCAAAATGGATGTAATTGCCCTTAAAGTGTTGGACTACTAGATGTTATTGGGCAGATGTTTTTTCAACATCAAAATCAGACTTGGAATCGTGTGTTTTAGAAAATCGGGGCACCCATACCATAGATCTAGTTAAAATATGCTACAAGAAGAAATAGTGAATGTTGTGACGTTGCTAAATCGTAAAAGTAGCAGTTTTCTAGGTAAACGTTATGTGTGCGCTAAAGAATTATGAGACAACCTACCCAGAAGTTTTGGGTGTGAACTAAGCGCAAGTTCGATAAACCACTGTTGTGATGCACCCCTGAATATCATGAAACAAATTTTGGTTAACAATTTTATCACCCATGCTCTTTCCGTGTGCTTAACTAACAGTTTGTCCAGCCTTAGTCTTACTCTTTGGCTTTGTCTTTGTTCATGGTGGTGGGTGTCCGTCCAGCTTTCTGACTTGAATTCTCAACTGGATTCAATCGACCAAACTCTTCTCTGCCTGGAAGTGAATTTCCAGGAGCGAACTTGGGAGCAACGGCAGGCGGAACTGCGTCGCGATGCCCTCCATTTGCACCGTCTGCAGGTAACCTGCATGTCTCAGGAATTTGTTGTTTTGCTTTCGTCTTTCATAGCATTTTAGCTTACCCATATTTGTTATCAGTATGTGGAGTATTTCTTGGCACGTGAATTAGACTAACGATTTTTAAAGATAATAGTAATGGTAGTCTGAATTAATTTTTAGCAAACTGCATCAGCAGCCGTGCGCCAGGCAACTGGACGAGCTCTTGACATTGTTGCGGATACTAGCGACACCATCGAAAGAAGTCAGTGGCCTTCACCAAACCACGGACCGCTTAACGGCGACATCAAACTTCCTCCTGCAGCGCCAGGTATGCTAAGCACTACAATATGTGTTTCACTGTCTTTGCTCCAGTTGAGTGCATCATATTGTAGGATGAGATGCAGAACAGGCTCTTTTTACTAAATGGACGGGAAATAGTTGATGGAGGAACTAGGGGATCTACGAGTACAATAATTTTAACTTGAATTTTTAAGTTGTAACTTTGTTAAATTTAACTTAACTTTAACGTAACAAGTTATTTTTGTTAAACTGCAGCTGAATTTACTGAGTTGGTCAATGTGTACAAATTAATTCTGCGGTAAGAAGGATGTTAGTTTGAAACGGATTGAACTATCACAGATTATAACTGAGGGAAGTATGAAAACAGAAGCTAGTTGGATAGATTGGTGGGGGGGGGGAGATGAAGGAAAGCTCTTAAGGATGATGCGAATTTAGTCAGTAATTGCATGAATGTCAAAGAAGATTCTGTCCGTAGAAGTTGCTGACTTCATATCATAATTTGTAACGAACTGCTATGGGTAATCACTAAACTAAGCAAAGTCTGGGACAACATCAATAGCGCAAGTAATACTGGTTGGTTAGTTGTTCATTCTGTTTCTCTTTTTGGTAGGTTCTATTGCTGAACGGGAACACAATAAGTGGCAACATCCCGAGGCTAGTATTCCCAACAACCCGTATTCCGCCGAGAACCTGGCTCGTCGAGCGTCACTCCGGTCTTCAGATTACACTCGGCGAGAAAAGCAGTATCCCCTTTCTCCTGACACTCCAACAGATTTATCGACGACATCATCGACACACGATTTGGTTTTAAGCGACGCTCCAACGAAAATCGATTGTGGACTCAAGTCTGTAGATTCTTCACGGTAAGTCACGAAAGAGCTTAACTGAATACAGATCAGATCGTACACGTTGATCAGAAATGTATTAGAACCTTTGGGAGGACGTTGGATCAGGGCCGTAACCAGTGGCGTAATCTTGTCAGAGCATACTGGAACACTGCGCCACTACTAAATTTTTGGCGAAGCAGCGCTGCAGGAATTATTCTCAAAAAGATCATTCGCGTGCGAGTTTTTTTTAATCCACTCTGTAATAATTTTTTTTTAATGTAAAAATGAACGCACACATTACACGAGAGGAACAGTTGAAAATGTTCACTATTGAATTTTCAGTGAAAATATTTCTGTACAAGTGATATTTACGCAATCAAGTAAGGTTTCTATCACCTTCATCATCGTGTTACAGTAAGCAAACCGGGATAATTCATTTCATCGGAACAGCTATTTTTTCAGAAAATTCGGGCCGTTCAGTGAGTTATCTTTACGCCAGTGGACAAGTGGCCATATCGGCAAAGGCAGTTTGGTAGCGATTTGGTGATGGATCAATTCACCTCTTCGAATTAAGGTCACATCCAGGGTTTCCAAACCCGTCCCAAAACACCAAAAACGGGTTTTCGGGTTCGAAAAATTTAAACGTGGATTTTCCTGGTACACCGGTTTTATACAAAATTGGACAAGATGCAACGCGAGTTCATAAGTCTCACCTCGCAAACTTGCTAAAAAAAATTGAAGTTGACTAATAACATTTATTAACTACGTGCACACCTTTTTGAAAATTACTCTTACTTCTGATACTTCCAATCCAAACTCGTTAAGCTTTATTTTTGAAAGTATGAGCGACACTCACAGGCATCGCACTTGTCCTTAACTAAGTGATAATGCTTCTATTTCACCACAATATTGTCCACAATATCCTTGCAAATTTTCGACAGTCAGATTTTCTGGAGTTGGAGGGGTTTTGAACGACTGTCTTCATCAGGCTACCAAATCACTGCTTACTTCGTCGTGAACATTCGTCTGCTGCTATCGTTCGATGGAATGCGGCACGAGGCCATAGCCTCCGTAACTCGCAGGCCAGCGCACCACTTCTCACGCTGCAACCTATTCAGCAAACATTCAGTTCCTGCTGAGAGGAGAGTTTAATAAGTTGCTGCGTGAGAAGTGGTGCGCTGGCCTGCGAGTTACGGAGGCTATGGCCTCGCGCCACATTCCAACGAACGATAGCAGCAGACGAACGTTCACGACGAAGTAAGCGATGATGTGGTAGCTTGATGAAGACAGTCGTTCTGAGCCCCTCCAACTCCAGAAAATCTGACTGTCGAAAATTTGCAAGGATATTGGAACGGTAAATATCCTTTACTTTGAAATCTAAGCGTACAAAACGTAAACATGGACTCGAATTTTCAAAGTAAGTGATGTGACATTTTTAACATTAAAACTCAAAAAAAAACGTGTGTTTGGCTCGGAGATGTAAATCGTCCAGGCACCCAGGTACACGGGGTGGAAACCTTAGTCACATCACTTGAACAAATACATACTACTTTATTTATAGTGTATGAATTGCTGATGGTTTATTTCCAGTTTGCCTTTATACTTATCCTAAATCAGGTAAATCCACCAACCGTCCCCCTTCTCCCTGAACTGGGTAGTTTTCCAAATGAAAGTGTGGGATAGGTGGCAATGCCTGCTGGGATGTGAGCAGGGATGCCACATGGTTGGTGGGGGGGGGGGGAGGGGGCATGGCTACAGAAGCTTCAAGATTAAAGGTTTGGATGTATAGCATTAACGGCCATTAGCCACCAAATTAGCATTGCAGCATCTAGGCCTATTGAGTTCTCTCTCGCAGGCAGCAAAGGAATGCACAAAGCAAAACTTTTAAACGCTACAAACAAGCTACGTGACTCCTTAAGTATTCGGTAAAAAATTTGGTACGCCCTCGTGCACCTGGAAACAAGCTGTAACGAAAAACTATATTAGTGTCACTAGATGGCTCCAGGGGAATTTCTTTAAATTTTTGCGTGGTGCCATCTGGTGACACTAATATTGTTAATCTTTATAGCTTGTTTCCTCCTGGTGCACGAGAGCGTACAAATTTTTTATTCAATAATTAACGAGTCACATGGCTTGTTTGTAACTATTAGAAGTTTTGCTTTGTGCATTCCCTTGCTTCCTGCGAGAGACAACTCGATAGGCCTAGATGCTGCAATGCTATTTTGGTGGCAACCGGCCTTTAAATAATAATTTAAGCCAATAACTAAAGGCAAGGGTAATATGGATTTTAGCGCAAATGCACAGGAATTCCTGATCGTTGACTAAAAAGTTGATTTAGTTTTTAGTTAAGCTTTTACTTAAAGGTGCCTATTTACTGTATGACAGTTGCAGCTCTAGCGCCGTATACCATTATTTAGTTCTTTGTAGCACTTGATTTCAACAAGCGAACGTATGCGCAAAGAAATTTCTTTTCACACAGTAAACTAGTCATGTGCCTCCTTAATTATTGAATGCAAAGTTGGTGCGTCCATGTGCACCAGGGAGCAAATCGTCAACTTTAATGCTATCTCTGTCACTAGATGGCGCCCATATAGTGGTACAAAATCTGCCTTTCAAAACGATCGATATGCAGGAAAAAAGTGTCCGTGGTGTCGTTAGGTTTAACTTTACCGTACCGTTTGCTTCCTGGTGCACGTGGGCGCACCAACTTTGCACTGGATAATTAACCCATAACCGCCTAGATACGAACGTACGCCTTCAACGTATAAAAGCGAAAAACTAAGTCCCAGCACGAGCTTTGTGAGGGGTCCCCGGGGACCCCGAGCAAAGCGGGCAGTCACAGCCCAGTGGTCAGCGTCGTCGGCTCCAAACCAAGAGAATGCCGGTTCGAATCCGAGAACCGACACCATATGGACTCTAAAAAAAAGGGGTCTCAGGTTCTTTTTATGCGGTTATGGGTTATAGAGGCACGTGGCTTGTTTGTTGTGTAAAAAGAAATTTATTTGTGTGTTCCTTCGCCTGTTGAAAGTAAGGGCTAGACAGAACTAGATACGGGCAAATGAGTATAGATGCAGCAGCTTGTCATTTGTTGGCAATCCCCCTTAAGTTTACCTAAGCTGACTGATTTAGTTTTAGTTGATTTCGGTTTTAGGTAAGCATTTTTTAGTTAACGTTCTAAAAAACTATTGCAATTAAGGGGCAGGTGTTCACTCCACCATTTCATTTTTGTGAGATTAAAACATTTTTAATGGGTGGCCACTTGCTACAACCGCTCATTTAATAGGCAATTTATGGTACAGGATGCCAAGTAAAAAATGAACTTGGACTAAGATAAAAATTCCTAACTTGTGTACACAAAGTATTTCAAATTAAGGTACAGTCTTAATTACAAAATATAAAAAAAAAAATTTGGTTTATTCTTTATTTGACATATTTTGTTTCATTCATCAAGGCTACTAACCGACACAAATGAGACCGATGAGCCGGAGCCCAGTAACCAACACGAAACGTAACTAACATCGGGGATTATTGCACTGGTGGTGGGGATAATATTACTGTGGTTTGGTGATGGCGTAATTATTATGGCACCTTGTGTTGCATGGGTGACGGTTTTGCGGGGACAGTTTGCTTTGCATTTGATTGTGCATTACGGAATATAAATGTAATTCTGTCTGCGGATAACGTTTTGTACTCCAACCCAACAAATTCTGTGAAAGGTTTATTTCAGTAACGAGTGGATAACGCGGAAAATAGAAAACTGAACAGAACGGAACAAACATGTGCCCATCACAGTTAGTGCCGAAAGGCAACACAGATTCTATTCAAGTGAAGCGTGTGGCCCCTAACCTGCTTCTCTCTCCCCAGCAGCAACAAGTGGACCGCTTATCTGGCCAGCATTTCACATTGAGTGGATTATCGCCTATCTGAACGAACTTTCACGAGTCTTTGTGGTATTAATAGTCATGGTAGTGTACATTTACGCATATTTTGCTCGATTTCAATTAAATGTCGGCGTGCAAAGTTGACTGTTGGATCGTCCGCCATGTTGGCTTGGCCTAACGGAACACGAGCAGAATTTTCATCGTTCTTAAGCAGCTAATTCTGGGATAGAAAAGAGGTATGGGTTTTCCATCTAATCACCTGATCAGAACGTGCTGCATAATCGTATACTAGGTAGGGGTCTGTGATAAAGCAGAAAGTTCTGGTCAGTTGGCTCTGTGGAACAACAGTCCACATTTTTTTTCAATTTTGTAACATATCGCTTATGGAACAACGGAAAAGTTGATCACGAACCGAATTTCTGTTGGTTCTGCTGTACCGTAGAGGGTGAACGAACAACCGATTAATCCGACTGTACACATCTATAATTTAGACAAAGTTGAACTAAATGAAACTAAAATGAACTGCAAACTAAGGTCAACGAAATTAATTGCAAACATTCTTCAAACTAGGTGGTAATCCTTACATTATCAAAAGTGGTTGGACCACGTCCTGATTTAAGTGTGTTCTTCGTTTGAAAAGGTGTTGCTCTTTATAGTGTTTCTTCGACTTGCGCAGGCATATTTTATTTCATACCATTATATTTCTGTGTAATTCATAACTTTTAAGAGTAACAAGATTTCTCCCACACATGCCCAACTTGGAACAGTATTTTCTAATTCTTCAGAAACAAAATCCAACAATAAGTTTGAGATGCATTTTGAATGAGTTGGATGACTTAGTTGGTAATCATCATCGTCATGTTAATTACAATTATATTTTTCAACGGACAGTGCCAGCACACACAACCAGATCATATGCGTTGGAAGGTCACATATGATTACCGTGTTGGAATTTAATGCTGTAAATACAAATGTTCTTATAGATTGACGTCACTGTCATGTTTCTTCAGTTTCAGGATAATATTCGCACAATACGGTTACGCAAAACCATTGACTATTACATACTATTTTGTTTTGCGCGAGTACAAATGTATCGTTTTTATTTCTGTATTTACGTTTACTGAGCACCTTCGGTCTTCCACGTCATTTCGTATTAAGTTTGGTGGTTTGTCGCAGTACTTGAAACGTAGGCACCTGCTCTTGGGAATAGTTTTTATTTTTAGCCCAGTATATACACAGCTCTGACATGATACGATCTTGTGGCCTCTTGGCTTCAAGATTAGGGCACTGTCCACTCGGCTGTTCGCGTCGCTGTGTTCGGGTAACCCTAACAAAAATTTTTAAGGGACTTTATTTTCGTTCTGTCAAGCATTTCTACTAGTCGTGAATAGGTTAAACAACTCTTTACAAATACACCTTAGGTTTAATAGTTTCCGAATATCATTAATCACTTGGGTGCCAGTACGAACGCTTTGAAGATGTTGTTCAGAGATGCAGGTAGATTTTGTGTCTTTGTGGCTTAGAGACCAGGGCTCCATCAGTTTGGCTTTGCTTTGTGTTTAGGTTCCCAGGGAACCCTTACAAAACTCGTTTCGTTGTTGGACTAGGTTAAATTCATTATCATGTGCGCTGTTCAGTTTGTGATGGTTGTGAAGGGGTTACACAATGCTTGCTGTGATTTGCATGACCAAGTTTGCTTTCGGTGGATTTGTGCTTTTATCGTTTTGTCATAACTTTCATGGAAGCTAAATAAATGTACATTTAAAACTAGCGTTTTTTATCCTTGTCCTTAAAACAAGCTGAAACCATTAACAGCATGACAAAAAATGTACAATTCTTACGTTTGTATTTTAGGTATCGCCGTGATTACTACGTTGGCCAACACGGTGAAAAAGTGCCTCGAGGAGAAAGACATTTGAGCAGCATTGAAGTTCAGAACCTTCCACCTAGTCCTCGGCTTCAGCCCGATTCACTGAACAATGTTGAAGAAAAGGTAACTGCCATAGGATGTGTTAAACGGAAACAAAACGCATCATCTCTCAGTAGCTGTTGTCAGTCGGGGCGGCTCGAGCATGGTCGGCTGCTCCTTCCTTTCCCTTTTTTTTTTTAGATTTTTACTCCCTCTTATGTAATTTTATTAAAACTTGAGAAGAAAAAAAGTGCAGTGTAAACTGCGATTGTTTATTTATTTATTTATTTTTTGTCATTGCTAAAAAGCAGTCGGACTTTTATTTTTAAACTCTATCCTTAAAAAAAACTCTCGGCTTCTTCCCTGGTTGTATACCGTTGTAGTAAATACAGGGATGAGAACGCATTTTTTGGAGAAAGTCGAAAAAACACCATGCATGGGAATTTAATATTAACGGGAATTTAAAGTAAATGTAAGTTGGGAAGATTCTCATCGCTGTAAATATATACGTATCTTGATGTCTTCAGGATTGGTTAAGTGATTAATTAGCATCTTACTACTGTTTAAAAATAAACATTTGACGAAATGGTAGTGCACGATTCCCTGAACAGCTATACTTTCACTTTTTTGTCTTGATTAAAACTGTCGATATCTTTTACCCAGTTTGATGAGACGAAATTACAACGTAAGAATTCGCTTACTGATGTTGTATGCCTAGAATCAGCAGCGGAGCCAGGAAATTTGCTGAAGGGGTGAAGACAGAAAAAGAGGCACTGTTATTGCTGTAAAATGAGACGCTACTGGCATTGCGCTTGTCGCTCGTGTTGAAACTCGAGAGTGGCAGCCGCCCCTCTGATCATTTCAGTCGCCATATTGGTGCCATCTTGGAGAATGATGACTCTCTACCGCTGCCGAGAATGACTTCATTCATTTATAAAGCTCCTATTCTTCCCTGATCCTCACCTAAGCTCTGGTTTTCAGTGGCAACTCAGCAATCTACAATTTTGAATGTTTTGGTTTCCAAAAATAGAAAAAAAAAAGCTTTATGAAAGCTGTCGGATTTGTACGTTTTTTCTTTCAGAATAGTGATTCAAATAGCTGAGTTGTTTGGATAATCAATGTTTTGAGTCTACAGTGCAGAAATTAATTACCAGGTCTATTTTTTTCTTCTTTAATTCAACATGTGCACAAATTAACAGTGGGATTCGAACTGGCATTCTCTTGATTTGGAGTGCACTAAGCCAACCGCTGGCCTGTGCTTGCTCTCGCTTTGTTCCGGGGTCCCGGAGACCCTACACTGCTTGGTAGACTTTGTCGTTTTCCATGTTTAGTTTTAGCCACCTTGCTACTAAAGGTTAATGTTTGGGGATACGGATACGACTCGAATAAGCGGACACAATGGCACGATTTGAAATTCTGGGCTATCAAACTGAGCTCGCGCGAGATTTGGGGCGTTAAAATTGTGGTCCTATTTCAAGTAGAGTTGGCACTGTGACAGCGCTCGAGTCGTATACAATCTATGTCAATCCTTGTTCCGTCCAGACAGTGTGAAAGTCAGTGTGACAAGCAATTGCATGTAACTAAAGTGTCAGAGGCGTATGCAAGGGGGGGCACAAGAGGCACGAGCCCCCTCCAAAGGAAAGTTAGGCGCCCCCACGTCACAGGCCAAACTTGGCCTTAGTGATTTTTCGTATGATAACAAATGTCATAAGTATTTCAAATTGTCATGTAGCTACAAAATTCTAAAAAAAAAACATGCTGCTGAAGACGTTAAAAAGTTGCTCCATAGGCCCAAAAATTTGTTTTGTTTTACTCCTCTTAGGTGTACGTGACGGCTGGGAAGATGAACCATCTTGAAGACAAAATTCGTCAGCTAGAAGTTCAAGTGAAAAAGGTTAAAGAAGAGACGCCAAATCACCAAGTCGCTGGCCTTGAAGACAAAGTCGCTCACGTTGCAGCCCAAGTAACACAAAACGAGAAGCAGGTTAGTAGAAGAATCGCTATGTCCTGTTGCTAAACGGGATATATGCACTCTTACATTACAACGTACTAAACAAAATTTTAAGGCATAACAAATGAAACTGTTCAAGTAATACTGTAATGTTCTATTCCAGTGACCATTTGACTAGAATAAACATTATCGTTCAGGATGGCATAAGGGCAAACAATTGTATAAAACACTAATCAAGTATAAAATAGGTAGGCTAAATAATGAGCAAACATCCAATTATACTGGGCCTTTAATCAACACTCCGCTGTACACAATATTGACCCCACATATGGCCAATTAAATCAGTGACAGATTATTATGATTTGATTGTATGATTACAATGATTTGACATGAGTCTAACGAATGGCATTACGGATTAAGTCGAGCGGTAAACCTAATCATTATTATATTCTCATGAGGTAAATTAAAGGAATCTCGGGTTAATTTAGTAGCGTACGGCTTGGTACTAGTTAAGCATAAACACAATTAGCTATCGCTAATCAATCAGAATACTTAGCTCATTAATTGAAGCTTGAGTGCGGCCATGGGCCCACGGGTCGGCTGAGCGGCGAAGCCCCGTCGCTGGCTCGGCACGGAAATCTGCCTGGCGTACTTCTGGATTGCGGCCTTCGGAATTTGACTGGCGTGAACTAGTTAGCGTCTGGTAAGCTGCTGGTGATCGGATGATATCACGCATTCCGAGGTTCAGCTTAAATACTGTGGCGTTATCGGCCATGATCAATCCATTGTAGTATTGATTTATTATTGAAATGCTAAATATAGTAACATTTGGACAGCTTGGGCCCTTATCGTCAATTGGGACCTCTCCGCCTGTCAATCATTCTATTGTTGCGTTCGGGTTCATTAATTGTTCCCCGTACGCGGCACTTTGAAGGTATATGCCGCCATCCCGTGTGGGAGGGACTTATTGTTATTCCACGTAGTGATCGATCAGGAGCGACGATCTTATCGTAATTAAATCTAGTTCTAGAAAGTCATTTAGCTTCTACGAAACTGTCGTAAATAATGTCAGCTGGTAATGCCATCTTTTAAACTCTAACAATAGGTGTAATTACACTTGTTCAGTCTCAAATGATCTTGCCGCCTCTCGGTCGTCTTTGAAGAAGGACTCCCAATTATAATTGCTATCTGGAGTCGTTTTGATCTATCCGAATAAATATTCGGCTCATGCATTTAATAAATGTATGATATTATGCAGTTATGCATTTAATTAATTAATTGTATTGTTTCTGTTATGAATATTAATTAAGCCATTAATTGTTTCCCTACAATACGCCAGAAGGGGGGGGGGGAGGGTTTGCTTACTGGCGACTTTAGCTGATGAGGGGGTATGGCCAGTTGATGACATAAGCACTGCTACCCAGTAAAATAAAATAATTTAATATTTTAAAGGGTGGAAATACGCCAAAAAAAAATTCCTCAGAAAACTGGATATACAGGGAAAACACCCCTTCTTGGGGGGGAGGGGGTAAAATTGAAGATGACATAAGACTGGAGGGGGTTTAGCAAACGATGATGATTGATGACGAGGGGGCGGGGGTTGAAAATGGCCCAATATTTTGATGGCGTAACACTTGAACGGTTCCAATGGAGCTGCACCAAAATTTGGTTAAGTTCTGGGAACCCAATACCAATAGTAAAAAACAGTAAGTTTTGTTTCTTCAAATAATGTCTTTTTTTAAATTTAAGACTGAAAGGGCAACGAGTTAGGCCCTCCAAATTTAACTGCTGCTTTACTAGCACGTGTAGGTAGTACCTTAAATTATCGCGGGCTACCATTTTTTATTTGAATTTTGACCCAACAGTTTGTATCATATTGTCACCAAATTCTAAGATTTACATGCCACTATGCCATTTTCATCGGCTCGAAACGAGCGTGTTAGTACTGTAATGTCAAGCCTCCAGTTGAAATCATGAAGGAATTATTTGGTAAAAATACTAGCACCTTAGCAATTTTTTTTCTAGGATGAATACAAAAGCTCTTCAAGATTTGAGCCTTACTTGTAAAAGAAATGTAGTCAGTTGAATAAAAGAAAAATGACTGGTTGCCTGATGCTTACATTTCTAACCCCGAACAATGTCCTTACACTTGGTGAAGACATGAGGGACGCCAGATGACGTCCCTCATGCATTCACCAAGTGTGAGGACATTGTTCGGGGTTAGAAATGTAAGCACCAGGCAAGTGGTGTCAGGCGACACGGGTCGATACAGACCTGCTAATGAACCATCTAGTCTCATTCTGTTTTATGTTTATGACTGCATCATTTTTATACCTTTTAATTGTTCATTTTACTGTAGGTATCTGGTGTGGAAAATCAAGTAAGTCGCATGCAAAAAGAAATCGAGGAGCGCGAGCGCCAAGTCCAAGAACGCCAGCGCCTGCAACGACATTCGTCTGACCGGCAGCGACAAAAACCATCTCTGCACCTAAACCTTAAGCAGCACTCGCTTAACAGGACGTCATCAATGAACCGTCATCCTTCATCATCCTCGCCAGTTTCCTCTCCTGAGCAAAGTCCTCCGTGGGCTGCATCGCGAGGTTTTGTTGGATCACTGGATCGTAATGGCCGAAGTGGTCTGAAGCGGAATTCCCTGTCTGCATCTGTAGATTACCTTAATACTTTAGCGCCTTCAAGCCCCACGGTGAATGGAACGTCTTCACTTCAGAGGCATCATTTGTCAACCAGTATGTTGAATCTGCACCGTTCACCAGGAGTAGATGACACGGTTCATGTCAATCGGCGGGATCCTAGAGATGAAGTGGAGAATTTACCGTCAGTACGAGAATTGGCCAGTCGTTTCCAGGCTGCAGAGCGGAGTCAGGATAGTTCTCGTACAACAACGCTAGAGCGAAGGAAGAATGTTGTTACAGTTGTAAACATCTTTCCACAGGTAAATTGACTCCCACTTTTTGATGTCGTGTTAAAACACCTAGTTGCTAGCTCAAATGGTGGTATTGTAGGCTTCACATATTTTAGCTGTTATAAAGTCAGTCGATGAGTTTTAGCAATACATATTTGTGAAAATAAGTCTATCTACAGTTGCGCACTAAAACGTATGGCATTAATATTACGCTTATGAGTTTCCATAAAAGCTTACGGGTGTCCAAGAAGGCTCTAGCTTCTGAAAGAATCCTGCCACCTGAAGATATGCAGAAATTTTTTCCACGTAATGGTTGTAAATCTCTGGAATATCCTTCCGACAAAGAAACTCCTTGACCTTTTTACTGACTTTCTACTTTCGCCTGTGTATATTCTAGTTTTATGGGTTCTGATTTGACCATAAGCCGGCTATTTGTCGTATTTTATTTACACCCAGGCACGCATTGCACATTTTCCAACCCCAGTGATAAACTCGTTGAAGCGACACACATTAAAATAACAATACCTGAAATATACTAACAGGTTGCTCTTGATAGTTCATGTACCGTATGTCCAGGTAATGGCTCAGCTTGATGGAAAACAGTGTTGGGAGATAAAATGTTGAACTGTGAGCCCAGCTGATATGGAAAGTGTATGTTGTACACTGGAACTTTAGACTGCCTTGGGATGTTTGTAGTTGATCTTAAATGGTAGCCTTGCTTTTCACTTCGTAGACACTGGAAATTCTTTTCTCTGAAAAGAAGCTGTATACAAGACTTGCGTTGGAATTCCTAGCTCTGCCCAACAGAATCCATCAGCATGTTATCTAAATAAGGGCACTTTAAGCCAATTAAAGGCACTCCTCTCTTTCCCCACACCCACAACCCAGCAGGCCGAATTACAACATGGCAATAAAACAATAAAATAAGTCAAGGATTTGGTGTGCATGTTTGTTAGCCCTGATTAGGTGGGATGTGTGTTCCAGAAGCCGATGTTAAATAAATAGTAGGCGGCCAAACTCTTAACACAAATTCGCGCCAAAAGGGTTTTTCTCCACCATTCTGTTCTGTTATCTGTTTTCCGTTTTTTGTAAAATGTAGGGTTACGATGTGAGAATATTCCTTTCTCTTTCAGTCATCATCTGTTTCCAAGTCCCCCAAGATGGAGGCCAAGAATATTATAACTGTTGACAAGGGGCCACCTTCGTTGCGCAGCACAGGCCGTACCGAGGTAACAGAGGATGACGAGACTGCAGAGATGAACGGAGGCGATACCATGGCCTCCAGTGGCAGCAACAGCGGCGGAGAGACATACTATCCATCCGTGCGAGAACTTACAAGGAAATTCTCAGTGGACGACACGTCGTCCGGAGAGGGACGACTACCGGAAATGGCAACTTTGGCGCCACCACCGACAAACGCTTCGGTCAAAAGGGTACAGGCATGCTCTCAGTGTTTTGGGAATGGTTCATTGTTAGCTTCACCAAAATTAGCGTCAGATACTTGTGCAATGTAGAAATTAGGATTGTGCTTGTTAGAAAGCCAAGCAGCATTTTTCATGTTGTCAAAACCATCATCTTGTTTGATGAATTTAAATCTTATTCAAAATGTGTCTTTTTCATTCACGAGGGCAGTCAAATGTTTATTTTAGTGTACGTCTTACTCTTACTTAAATCACACATGATAACCCAGGCTCACTGGCGATTCACTGTAAAGATTTCTTAACCTATGAAATTCTGCTCTCCATTCGGTTTTGAACAATCGTCACCCGACACGTAACTTCCGCGCTAATACTGTGCCCAGTTTTGTGTTGTGTTTTTGTTGCGGTGAAAGTACAATTTTGAGGTGATGGGTAGGTTAGGCTAATTAAATTTGACGGTGGGGTGTCCTGTGTCAAAATCTATGATAATAAAAATCCAACACAGCAAACACATGTTAGTGTACAGCATGGTGATATTCAAATATACAGTGTGCACCACGTATCCAGTCAATGGTGATTGACTGCACCTCACCTCGCTTGCGCACCAGGTGCACCCTACTGCATCGATTGGTGCGCCACTTGCGTACGAGACCAAACAACATTATTTCGGTGATAACCAAAACTTTTTTCAGAATGTTTTCAGATTGCTAGTCATCAATTAAATTGGCTTACCGATTTAAATTTATCAATGAAATCAATTAACTTCTGGCATCATGACGTTCGAACAAAGCCAATTCGCCAACGACTGTGCACAGTGTTGGGAAAAGTGTGTACATTTTGCATCATTTACTGAATTTTGAGAAATACGTTTTGGCTAAAGTTATTTATTATTTACGTATCCCTTCATGAATAATTCTTAAAAAAACTCTCTTAGTTAAAATATTTCACCAATTTCACAAAATCGCAGAAAAACTGTATGTACATAAGCATCATCATCACTGACGAATGTTGCTAGAAAACTCGAACTGAATTGAGTGGTGAATTTTGTAACCAAAAAATTGTAGCAAGGAATTTATTCGTGACAATAAATTAATCATTCTTTCATGGTTAAATTAGGAATATGTGTGAAAGTGACCTGAATGTCGAATTCTAGCAAACGCAGCTGCATAATCCGCTCTTTCGGCACACTCTTTTAGTTACGACGCTAGATGTTTTTAAATTCTATTGTGCTCACTTTCTGCCAGATGACTTTAAAAAATGACTTAGCCTTTACTATGTGTTTACGACAGATTGTATCTTTACATCAAAACAGTTTTGTTTCAATATAAGAGTGACACACTATAGTATATAATTCCAACTTGTAAAATGCTGTTTGCAAGGCAATTCCGTGTGATTTGGTTTGTCATATTTGACTGCATGTCATCCTTTTTCATTTCTTTTGTCTCGAGAGCATGTCCGTCTGTGTGGCCTGGCCCTTCCTTGCTGGTCGTTGATTGTTTATTTTTCGGTGCATGAAGTTGCATTTAACGCATGGGTCGCAACAGGGATATACAAAAAAGGGTGGATTGCGTTTTGGTCTTCACTTTGGTACGTATCACAATAGCGACACCAAAATTTAACGAAACTTCTTTTGTATGTCTTGTGGTGTTTGGAGTAGAGAGTAGCTTGGTTGGTTGCCAATTGTTTGTAGGTCACCATTCCGCACGCACCTCCACTGTCTCCTTCCGTTGTTGCACACACCCTGAAGCCATGGTTCTGTGATGGTCTGTCTTTTCACGTTCATTTATTTATTATTTTTTTCATTTTTGTACATAAAACACACACTTGCACATTGCATGTTAGGTTTAAGGTTCATTATACCATTCACTTGTACATTAAGTCAACACTTCTTGATCCAGTATTCCAATGAAAAATTCATTCATGAGAAATGTAAAAAGTATTAAAATAAAATTACAGCAAATTATGTATTAGCTAAATAATCTATTTCTAACTTACTTTGGTCCAGTGAGGGAGTTTTCTCGCACAGAAAAGTTTGTGATAATGCGAGCATTCACGTACGTGAGCTAGATTCAATCTAGCATTAACGTAAAATCTTAGTTCTCATTTATTCACAAATTTATGCTATTGTATAGTCTTTCCTCCAAAACCCAACATAATGAATAATTAAAATTAATTATTAACCACACAAACCTTCGTAACATCAGCACGATTCACGATCGTGTACTCCCGTGCATTGGTGCCATTCACTCATTCACATACTTGATCTGGACGCAGTCTAGCGAAAATGCAATGCCTTTATTCTCATTTTTTCACAAATTTAGTTTATTAGCTCATCACCTCTCCGTAATTCACACGTAAAACTAATTTCTAGTAGGGATCAACCGAATTCAATTATTCTAAATCTGGATTGGATCCAGGTTGGATCTGGATAATTTACAAGATTTGTCGCATCAGATCCGGATCCTGACCGAATCCACCTAAAAAACCTTTGATTCAGGCACTATATTTGATCTCTACTGGAAAGACTGAGTAAACTTTAAAGACAGAGTAATATATTTTATAACTTGTTTGTTGTTTTTTCCCCGTACAACTTCTAAACAATTTATGCTATCCAACTGAAACTAGCTCCATTGGAAAGCTGCAGAAAAAATGCTTCGAATGGTATATTGGAATGTACAAATCGACCAAACATTAGTGAAGTTATTGAAAAGATCAGTTAAGACAGTACGAATTTTGCCGAATTCGAATCGACTCCGAATCCAAAAGATCCTGCTTCAAATCCGATTCAGGTTCGGATTCGGTTAATCCCTAAGGCTACGAAAAAAAAATTAGTTGTTTCTCAGGCCCTGCCTGGTGGTCAAATTTGCCCCTTGTCGATGCTTTTTATTTGCTAGTTCAAGCTAAATTTATTACCGTTACAAGGAAAAGCAATTCAGTTAGCTAAAAATAGGTATTACTTTGCCTAAATTAACCACTTTCAGCTCTGTAAAATTAAGTGTTTTGCATTTTTTTCCGTAAAATTAAAATGCAAGTGTTTTGAGCAGTTGAAAGTAAAACTTGACTTACTTCCAATAAAATAAAAAATAAAATAAAAAGCCTGGTGGCCTGGTTACTTTTTGAATGAAAATACCCGAGAAACAAACTTATTTCTTTTCACGGCCTAATGTCTAGCCCCATAAACCTTCATTACTACACGCTTCGTTGCGATCGAACCATGCAATGGCCATATTGTTAACAGAAGGGAGTAATCGCTCATAGCCTTCCTGGAGAGAATAACCTCTCATCTTCTTTCCTGAAGTGGCAGCAAAAACGTTCCTGTTCGTGAATCGCTTTAGATAAAACTTTAATATAAACGTATGAAGCTTTTAGTTAATTTTGCAGCAGAAAAACAACAGTTTAAAGAGTTCGCTTTAACTCCATTATTTCACGATTTTCATCTTAAAGCACATTACAGGGGTGGGTTTTAAGCGTCATGTGGGCGTTGGTTGAATACGCAATTTACGGTACAGTATTAATTGGCATAACGAGAGAAACGAACTGACCAGCCAATCAGCACCAGTAATCCAGTACGTATTTGGTGTGCATTGATAGGCTGTGCTTCATTCTGCGAGTATCATTAGAAAAACTTGAAAAGCAAACTTTCATTTGTAATCAAAATTTTGCCATGGAGTTAGCCATAACGCGATTTAGTAAGGGAAATACCTGACTAATTTAAATATGGAATTATGTTCTCATTGCACGTTATTATTAAAATTTGCCTATCAGTGATGGTACTCTTCAGCATCATTATTAAACATCAAAAATTCACTAGCAACTAGTCTAAATATTGCGTGCTAAATTCATTTCGGTTGTTCCCTAACCACAGAGAGCTTTCTCGATATCCACCACAATCTTGTTGTTTTTGTTTTAGACTGCGTGCGAGATATTTCAACTGGGGCTGCAAGTGAATTTTTGAAATAATAATTTTCCATCTGCTTCTGCCACTAATGCGTTCATTTTTAAGCTAACTAACCTATTTATTTATTTTGTTTCTTGATCTTTTTTTTTTGCTTTTCCCTCTTTTACTCCAGCTTGCTAAAATCTTTGAGGAGTGAGCCAACGCTTTGCAGGGTTTGTTTGCTTCTGCTGCTTTTATTTACTTAATTATTTATTTTTTGTTTATTTATGTATTTATTTATGCTGTAATTAATGCTCGTCTTTTCTCTTTGCAATCACCTGTGTTTTAAATAATTTGTAATACTACAAAAGTAGAGGTATGCCTTTAAAACAACCGACAAAAGTGGGCATCATCACACACCTACCTGCCCATTGTGAGCTTGTTGAAAAATTTATCCCGTCTGGCCTATTCGTAACTGTCCCTATGTTAAGCTGCCTATAATTGTCCTCAGCACTTTTCTGCTGAGTTTGACGAGGCTGCGACGCTGTATTCCCGCTTTTCTCAAGAATTTAATGGCAACTTCTGAGATCTTGGACCTGGCTTTATTTATTTGGCCTATTCTGGAAATATCTCTTCAGTTGCTCGCCTCGTGGTTTGATTACACAGCGAGGTAGCGATTGTACAGTAATTAGAGATGCACCTGTGTTGACACTGGATATCTGCCTTTTCTTTTTTCTGAATTGGTCATCAGACCATCGGCATCAGGCAGCAAATGTTAAAACATCGGAAATCTACAATTTCATTATAGGCATCATTCTCCGTGAGAAATAGACAGATTTAATCTGTTTCCGGCTAATAACTAAAATGGTCTCTTCAAGTTCTTTAAGTAAAAACCTAATTCTTTAGCCTATTCAGGCTGATACTAGTTTATTTTATGTTTGACATTTTTTACAGTTTATGAGAGCTGGTTAGTAAATTACTAAATCGGCCGGCCCCGCCCCCCAAAAAATAGTCTGGTAGTCTATACCAATTTTGTGCCGTGTATTCTGAGAAAATACTTTTCATGTTCTAACCATTTAATATATGATTTCATAGCTGATAAAATGTGAAAATGAATTTAGGTAAAAAAAAAAAAAGCGTGGTAAAGTTGTCCGTTAGAGGATTCAAACACCATTGCTGACATTGTTGATGACAAACAACATATGATGCGATTTTCTCTTAACCAACGTTGAAATTTAAGGTTGGTGTTCACCTTGTCTCCATGAAAAGCCCGCAAAGCAGGGGCAGTGATGCATCTTTGGTTTTCCAGATAATTTGTTTTATTCTGAGCACACTTGCTCAAGCATTACGTTTTGCACTCCTACTAATACCTTGTTTCCCCCCTTTACCTCCCCTGCACTGTCGCTGTAAACTTTCAACGTGTAAAAGTAGTATTTTAAGTGGTTCTGGGTACTGGTACTGAAAAAAATTGACGTGAGCGGGGAGTGTTTTTATTTTACGTTTTATTAGTGATTTTTCAGATGCGGGCGACGGTTTTTTTTCTTTTTTTAACGACCATTCGATTCGTTTCGAGGCAATCATGTGAACGGAGCAGAGAGCTGATAGGGTCATCGGCTCCAGGAAACGTTCGATGAAAGTGCTGATGCGTGATCGGAATTTTTTTTTTTTAGACAATGTCATAAGAAAACGTTTCATGCGTTTAGAAAAAAACCCATGCAAGCACTCCCAAGAACCACTTAATTAATTTTTAGTGGCCTAATTATGCCAAGCTAAGTACTACAGCAACTTGAATCGTGGGAGTACAGCTTGCATTAATACCAGAGACAATGTAATTTTTTTAAACTCGTTTGAATGCTGAAAGTTTTGAAGGACAACGGTGTGGGAAAACATTGCAGCCGCGAACTCTTTATCGTTGTGAGGTATCACTCCATCTTGTTTCTAGAACTCTTAAAGCTGCTGCTGTATTCGTGAGCGATTATTGAGTTGAGATTTTTCAGTTGGTAAAGGAGAGCTGTTTGCACTACTGAATTGAGCACATTCGCAGTCTATATAAAATTTGCACAAGTGTGTTGTTCAAGTCGACACGGAAATGTAGTCTAAGTACACAGCATACCAGAGTCGGTATATTTGTTGTATTGTGCAGTAATTATTTGTTAAGCAACAATTTCAAGTCAAGTTGATGCTTCATTAACCTACTGTTTTCTAGTTTTGAACCACCCGTTTGTCAGTGGGGGGGAGGGGGGGGTTGATGCATTCATAACAGGTACAAAATACTCTGATTTTGCATTTCACGTCACAACTTCATGAAAGACGGCTACCTTTTTCAAAAAATGTACAAATGTATGAAGTTACTAGTAAAAGCCTAGCTTATTACCGTTTGTGTAGAACTCCTGAAAGCTTCTTCCAAAGCTATCTCCTGAAAATTAACATTCTGTATATCGGAGTTAATTGCTGCACCTTAAGAATGTTAGAATTTCAACATGGTGCCAGTGAGCTCCCATTCTATTGCCTGTGCCATATTGTGTGTTATCTGCATGACAGTTAGGTCTTTAGCAGTGATGCAAACCATTCTGTCCATTTTTAACACTTCCTTTTTTTTTCGTAAACCTTATTAGGTTCACAGCTTGACGGCCCGCAGCATGACTCGTGAATTTCGTGAAGCAGCACGTCGCAACACACCCCGTCAGATGAACCGCACCCTATCTGTGTCCCTGGATGGCGATTCTGAATCGAGCTCGCCGTCGGGATTACCCTCACCCGACTCGATAATACCTCAACATAACTCGTCAACAACGGTCGTCATTGTTGAGACGTCAGGACGTAAAGGATTGCAGTCATACATGCCTTCTCCCGCTGCCCGGTCCACCAGTGTACGTGTAAACGGAAATATCAGTCCCGCATGTCGCTCCCCAGACACGGACGGACATGGCTACACATCCGACGAGAGCACGACCAGTACTAATTCCCTTCCCCGGCGCCGCGCTCTGTCCAAATCCATGATGAGCCGAGCTGCATTTTGGGAGAGGCGTGTCGAGGAAAACTTAACTTCTGACAATGATGTTAGCGAAGATTTTACGACTCTTGGATTCGCACCTCGTCAGTAAAGAAATTACCGTTAACTACAGTTCGTGGAAGTTGTAGACTTGCGAAGCCATTATTAACTTTCAGACTTCAATTTGTACAATGGTGTGTGTGTAACAAACTAAGAAATGGTGAAAAGTGCTCGGTGGAACTTCAGTGCACCAAGAAAATATTGTGCCATGTCGACTAACCATGGTAACGGATAATAACGCGTTTTGACAAACCTATACTTTGCTTTTTGAAGTTTAGAAATTGTGGCAGAGGAGTCTGTTTGACTTCCAAAACCCAGGTGGAGAGCTAAAAATACAAATGTGACTGACTCAATTCTTTAATCCACAAAAAAGTGTACAAAAAACGACCTTCACATCTGCGTCCAAACTGCTTGCCCAAAGGCCTTGTCATAATCTATGCATAAATATCAAATCGTTGGTCGGCTTTGGCTGTTTTCAGCATGCCTTCACAGAAGAAACCCGTCGCTGTCGGTGAGGAACACGAATCTGACGTACAGCATCTCCAGTACATACACAGGTGTTACAGAATTTTTCCCCTTCACTACTTGTGTTTACCGTACAACAAACATTCCTTTCTATAAGGGATCCTAGTGCATTCCTACGATTTTCCTCATCAAGCGGCGGTCCTGCTCTTTTTCCATGCATTCTTGGGTACAACTCTGGTAAACGGCAGCTCTTAATTTTTTTCTCATCCTCAACTACGGTTCCATGGTACAAAGACTCAACAGGCTAGGTTAATATCAATATCCTATTTCTTACCAGTGATTTCTTCCCCCATGAGATTTGTTTATTCATCTTTTTTAGAAGAATATTGCAGAGGCTGTCGTCTATTATATACAACATTTATCAACCGACACCGCAAATATGGGTGTTTCAACCCCCTTTGTGACATAATGTCTTTGTATTATAATAATTATCTTTTATAGCTAACATTGTTAATATTTAATAGAACCAATAGTATTTTCTATGGGGAATGGGGGGAGGGTGGTACTAGATTCTGACATGCTGAACTGTGCCACGAAAGCGTGATGTAATTGTCTTTTTAATTTCTCTGTGGAAAGCATAATTTCTGTGTTGATTATCTTGGTTTTCTGTTTTATTTTGTTTATGTTGGGAGTGAACTCTGTCAGTATTTTGTCAAGTTAGAAAGTATTAATTTCCGTTTTAGTATTAAGCACTGATTGTTAATCAGATATTTTTAGTGTGTATCGAGTCAAGTTTTGAAGTTTTGAAGAGTTGAAAGTGGGGGAACCTTCAGAAGCTGTGAATGTTTTAAAATATACATAAATTATAAGGGTGAATAAGATAGTACTCATGCAGCGGTTTATAATTTAGAGGGAAAAGCGCTGCACCCAGCTCATAGAGTTGTTCTGCCGGATTTGAAAGGTAACTTTGTTTAACACGGTTATTCGCAGGCTCTGACTCAACTACATATGAATCGAATAGGTCCATAACGAATGTAGTGGTCGTGATAATAGTTTGAACCAAGTTAAAATAGTCTCTGTCACCAGGAGCATCAGGCATTATTTATGGGTGTGCGGGTGGATGTCCCTGCAGGTGGTTCGATTTTGGTGAATTTCACAACCGCCAAAAAGCGCAATGGTACATTTACAGAGTAAATTACGAAATTGGTACACACCAGTGGGTACACTAGACGAACGACCATATGCACCTTTAGTTCCTGTCTGCTTGCAGGGTTTCACTGATGTTTGCATCGGACGTTGAAATTGGCCATATTTGGTGACTTAGGTCATCATCAGCATTGGTTTTATGCAGCACATCTTAAAAAGTCAGAAATCCGCTATTTACTACGTTATTTCGACAGAAGAATATCTAGACACAGTGGAAGCTCAACTCTATAGACTCACAGAAATGTTAGGTTTTATTTGAAAAATCCTTGTAACTATTTTTACTCCATAAAAATTTGCCATAAGTTTGTTTGCTTACTTGTTTAAGTGTAGAACAACTAGAAACGGAATTTGATGTCGGCCGACATTTTTTCACCATCGGAATCGGCACTTTAGCACGTCTGTGCATCTTTATCTATTAATGGTTGCGTAGGATAAATTGTCTGAACAACTAACGGCCAATTTTTTTTTTTAAACTCTGAACACCGAGAACAATAAAAGCAACACAGCAGTTGTGGTGTGGTGCATACATGTAACCTTCTCGTGACATGTGGTAGACTGTGTAATACATTTCTGTGCCATTTGAGGCATTTACTGGTGTTCCAGTATATTACCGAAATACACACCCATAAATAACCCAAGATCCTGGTGCCAAATACTGTATAACCGATATTCAGAATAATATTTTAAGAGTCCATCACCAGTCACGGATTTCATCATTGTTTGATATATTCCTATGCAATTAGTATTTTCAAATTAGTATTGAGTTTATTACCAAGACTATCAAGCCTAATTTTTAAGAATTATTTCCCACTTGAATTATTATCTGTGACAAAGGTTTAAACAAAATACCCACTATCGCTAATTGATAGACAAAAAATATTTGATCGACTGATTTAAGTTTAAATTAGTTACGATTCACATATTGTGATCCGACAGATGGTTTCTCCTATTGTACTCTTCAATACTAAGCAACGAAACTAATCTTAGAAAAAGACGTATTATATTTAAAACTGCTTTCAAGTTTCGGAATGCAACGATGTATTTTTCGAGCATTGTACTGAATGCAGTATACTCAGTATTGATACGATTTCGTTGAAAATGAAGGGAAGAAAAACTGCTTTTTTTTCCAGTGGCATTAACGTGCCGTTTTTTTTTTTTATTTATTTAAGAGTTACAGTATTTTTTTTTTAGCTTTCTCCAAAGTGCTACAAATTGATCGTTAGGCCCAAGAAAAAACAGTTTGGTTAGGAAAAAATTGCTTCTACCGACCTACACTAGTTTTTTTTTATTTGAGTGGTACGTCAACCAAACTTTATTTTCCCTTAGGCTTTATTAAGCAGTATTTTTCCAGTATTTTCTTTTAAATCCTATGTTTAATGCAGATCGTATTTTTTCCTCCTTATTTAATGAGCGGCGTTTGGTATAATAGCTCCGTTTACATGTTTGTTTTTGTTTAAATTTGAAAGTGGCTGTTGATAACTTGAACGTGTTTGAAGTAAACATTTTCATAACACACTTCACTCTTGATGTCTTAATATACTCCTGTTAACCTAGGACGAGTATATATGAGTATACAAATTTTATTTTAAGTGTTTTACACGTCATCTTCCTATACTCTCTTGCCGTACGAGACAAGTATTAAATAATACTGGTTGAGTTTGTAGCGACCGCTGTTTGAAGTACGTTGGGCACACACAGCAGTTACTACTATAGAAGATTAAAAAGAAAAGCAGAGGCCATTGTTAGTGAGATAACAAGTTATTGTTAATTAATTTTTAATGTGATTAATTGTTTATGCAGAATATAGAGTATTTTTAGCATTATAACTCCAAAGATTTCATGTTCTTCACTCTTGAAAGTATTTTTCTACTGTCCGTTACGTCGTGTAGAATCGAACGCTGATGTCTTGCCTACAAACTCACGCTGTTGTTTTCCGTATAGAGTTCAGAAACGTTGATGTTCCCTGTTCTCGTTGGGAGAAACCTATCCTAAATGCGCATTGCATAAAACTCCAGGAGAACCCACCCTCCTAAGTTATGGTGCGGTGAGTTAAGGCTGTCCCGAACACCAATTCTTTAGCCGAACCGAATGAACACCAAACACTTCCGACCCTAACAGAAATGTAGCAAACCAATCACCCTTTAAAATAAATTTTAAAACCACTCGGTTCACAAAGATCCATATATTCAGCAAAAGCACTAGTTTCGTAATAAATGTAGGCATTTTCACATGGACTTGGTACGTGCACACATGTGGAAACTTTGAGGATAAAGAAATCTCTGCTTTAATATTTCCCATCATAATTTCTTAATAGTTAGAGCTAGGGTCTTTTGGTTTTGATCACCAGAAAGCTAGCGAAAAACCTTCAAAATGGTGTAGTGAAATCACAAAATCCTTCAATTAGAAGTGGAAATACATTGGATTTGGTATTTTTCGTTTGAAAAGGCTGAACAGAGGGCGTTTGCCCACTCTGTATTCGGCCATGTTCAGTTTGGTTTGTTCCGTTCGATACAGCCTTAAGAGTTATGTTCTGGTGAGTGTTGTGCAGTTGTGCATTTTGTGAGCAAAATGGATTGCTAAAATATTGTGTACCTCCAACAAAGAAATTCTTGAAATGTCACGAAGGAGTGCATGTGTTCACAATTTCAGCTGAATTGTTACTATTATTATTTTTTTTGGAAGTTACTTGAATCAGTGAATAATTCATTAATTCATGTTTATGGAAAAGACATAATTTTAACCGGTGATTGTTCTACCTAAAGTAGACTTGACTGAAATGGCTTAGTGGATGGCGTCCACTATATGTAGCATTTAATTGCAACGTAACATTTTGGCTATTAACGGTCAGACCTTGCTTTGTTGCTGCAATTATTTTGCTTCCTCGTGGCAGTTACTTGTAACAACTTGTCATTTTTGGTTAAATTATTGTTTTGTTGTGTGTTTGTATGTATTTTGTGCATCTCAAAATTATTGCCTAGAATTTTGTTGAACTCGGATTACTGTTCCCACTGATTTTTTGTTTTGTTTTACCGTAACGGCACCAACCAAGGAAAATGGAGAAAGGCTGCATTCTTGCGCAAAGGCTATAATGAAGTATATTTGCTGTGTGAATCTGCCTTTCCTTTTTGTGATTTTTATGTTTTCGAGGCAGTATTGAATTAATTCAAAGGGATTAAAAAAGGATAATCTTATTTGATAAACTTGTTACTTCCAAGCACAAAATCTAGATTTGTGTGAATGGCTGTCCCAGTACCAATTCCGGGAGTGTATTGGTATCGGCAGTCAGGTTCACCAAGAATTTATAGGGTTGAGGTGGAGAATTTGTAACTCTAAAATGTCCCTTTTGAAACGTGTTACATTCAGTCCTGTTAGTTCCATCCGAGTTTTCTGAGGGTGCCACGCGTTCCACCTGGTAATTTTTGCTAATTTTCATCCCAAATCTACTAAACTAAATTGCAGCTAAGCTAAACTATATAATAATTAAATACCAGATAGTTTCGTTTAGTTTAGTTTAATTTTAGGCTAAAAACTGAGTAGAAATTCCCACGTAAAACCCATGGTGCCCTCAATAACCTTAAATGGAAATGATAAGGAAGAATCTAAGATGTTTCAGTGAAGGGTTTCAGTCACAAATTCTCCTCCCCAACCCTATAAATTCTTGGTTTCACTGAAATCGGTATCTGTTAAAAATCAGTTCTATCTTATTTCCAGATCAATTTTGATCAGTTTCGATGTTTAAATACACCGTTTCAGTCGGGGTTTTTTTTTTAAAGTGAAGCCCAGTGGTGCCAATCGCAAAACAAATTTCAGAGAAGCGTAAAGCTGTATTTAACAGCTGCAGAATTATTGCATTGGAAAACATTAAAATTTGTATCGGCGGTTTGATACCAAAAGTATTGGCATGGGATAAAACAGTATCAGTATTGAATCTGTATCTGTAAGAGTGGCAGTGGCAATGCCTTAAAAAATTTTACTCTTTAAATAACTCAAAATCAAAATCTAAGAAGATGTAGTATTTAAAAGAAACTGGTTTAAGGAGACGGCAGTGTAAGGAAGATATACATTTATCTACAGTTTAAAAAAAAAAAAGTAATGCGATATATTGTCAACAGCAGATTGTTGATTGCTGGATATTCATGTGTGATGCTTAGAATAATGTATACATGTACTATAGTAAAAGAACGTTGACGTGTGCCATCCTTAAGTCTCATTGTGTACAGATAAAGTAGGACTGAAGATGGGCCTGCAAGATGTCCGTTTGTTGTTGGCTAATTTAAGTGTGATGTCATTATAATAGAATTGCTGGTGTACAGAGTAGCTAGCAGCCTGATTGGTGGTCCCAAGTTCTCACTCTTAATAGGTTTAGTCGTGCCTGCGTTCACTGCAATATTTACTATTTTTTTGTTTTTAAGATTTTTTCCCGAAGGAATTGACTGATTGTGACACCAGGTGTAACCTAACATCTACTTTGTTGAAATAAATGAAACTTTGGAATAGACGCCTAAGAAATTCATTGGATTATTTTATTTTTTCTGTGTTGGTGTGAATTTCGTTAACATAGGGCTTTTTAACTCCCAAGTGTATTTCGTTAATTACTAAGGTTGCGTTTACACGGAACGGGTATGGGCCGCACCTGCATGGAAGTGTGGAACTGCAAGAACTACAGTTTGCGGTGGGCCTGTACACGCACTGATGTGTGGTGTACGTTTTGTACAATGAATGAACTGTAAAGGCTTTCACATGATGTGGATGTGTCCGCCCGCAGTTTCTTAGTATGTGAAAACGTTTTAATGTGATGGCAGTACCCTGTTGTGGGCAGCTCATTTGAAAGCAAGTCCACAGTTAACTGCAGAGGTGGGCTACACCCGATTCGTGTGATAGCAGTCGAAGAACACGCCAAATTATTTTTTGCCAAAGTGTTATCTATTATTTCAAAGTGTTTTTTATCTATTGATTAGCACGAGCCTGGTTGGTAAAATTAGTAATCAATCAAACATTGGAAAGTTGCCGATGGCCAAAACTCTTTTCTGATTGCCAATTTTCAGGACGAAAACGTAAAAATTTGTTAGGCATCTCTATTTTTTATTTAATTAGGTCAACTCGTTTTTTATCTATTGCAAAAGAATTAAAGTGGGGCAAACGTTTAAATTTGTGAGTTTTTTTTTATGCATGCTATTGGTTTGAAAGGCGTACATCTTGTTGAACGAAGGGTTACGTGGGTTTCTTGAAGGTGTGGCGCAATGCTGTAACTACTTCAGCCCAAAACTGTGACTTGTTGGTTAGAGCCTGCCACAAGGTCTTGCGTTTTCCACGAAAGGTGCTCTGTAGAATCTGGTGGAGGTCTCTTATGTTCAGGTTCCTCCCTGTGATGATTGCGGACGTTGCGTCAATCCATTCGGAAAATGTTGAAGATGTTGGACACTGCGGCTTTGGCTTGAGGTTGGTCATTACCGCTGCAGTGAGTGCTGACAACAAAGTGTTCATGGGGTTACCCGCCAGCTGCCAAGGTGGTGGTTGCTGGTGGGAAGCAGCCACCATCCTAAAGTTGCTGCTGACTTCCGCCTGGTTCCCCTATGGCGCTTCCCAATTGCTGGAGGTCACTGCTGGCATCCTTGGTCACTTCGGGGTTGTGTCATTGTGGATGGGTTGGGGTTGACAAGAAAGGATTTGATAAGTCTGAAAAACCGTGGGATTTTCCTCTGGGACCACTTACTAGTTCCATTCCCATCGTGCCGTGAGGTGGTACACCTCCGGGAGCCGTCTGGAATCCATATGTCACTTGCGAGGGTTCACTTCCTGCTTTTCTTGAAAAGTTGACGGTCGAGTGTTGGGGCACACCACTTGTGTTTGTCAGTGTGACTCCTGAGGACACAATGGGTGTTTGTTTGTTTGTTTGTTTATTCACAGGGCACTGCCCCGTAGCCGTATGCCCACAACATACTAACAATACAACCATACAAGTAAAGCAATATAAGTAAAACAGAACATTACTTAGTACCACCTCCATCACGCACCATCTCTAATTCACATGTCTTCGCGCAACTGGCCTGGAGAAGGAAGGAGACAGCTCGATACCACCTGACAACTACTAAAGCCTCACACCCGTAACCTGTACGAACCGCACAATTGCTCTGAGTTTGCTCACATCAGCACGCCCTCCAGAAGTGGAGAGGAGACTGGAAATCAATGGGTGTGCTTGCAGGACTGGACCGAGGACAATGGGTGTGGCTTCTGAATCAACAATGGGTGCTTTAGGGGAAGGGATGCTGCAATGTCGAATTGGCAAAGGGATGCGTATCGGGTACACATTTAACTGAAAGAGAAATTTCCATCGTCATTCTGTCACACAATGAATTTGCATGTAAACGATTAGTGACTGTTGACTTGTGTTTTCGTTTGTCGCCAACTTCTATACTATGATACAGTTGGCTCTGGCCAGTTAGAGCCCTGCATACATGCTCCATTATGTTGCTTTCGTTCACGGGCTAACGGTCACGGTGACGAGAAACAAAATGGTTGCTGCTGCCCCGGTTACCAATGCTATTGTTATGAAGGGAGTGTGTGCTAATTTACTGATTAGATCTTCCATGATTGAGTCTCCTGACGTTTCTAAAAAATAAACTATGTTTCGTTCGTTGGGCAAGAAAAACACACCAGAGTTCATTGCATTTAGTGAGGTTGAAGAAGCAATCGTGCGTTGTTGCTAAGCAGACTTGGTCGGATGCTGGTAGCCCTGGCAAGCTTTGCTAAGAGCGAGTGAGTCTGGAATCTGCCCTTAGGTGGAAACCCAGTTCGGACTGAGAAAAGTTGTTCGATTTTCCCTATCACTCCCACAATTCACTTGAAATACCCCCTTTTTGCAACAACGGTTCAAAGGAAAGGGTTTACCACTTGATAATAATTTTCAAGTGCCGATTTTTTGTGTTTGCATTGTCTCAAAAGCGTTGAACGAAGTACAACTAGACGCCATTTTTTTTTTCAGTTACGGAATTCAGTCACTGGATTATTTAAATTGCACTCCTTCTCTTAGGGAAGTTCTGAACGGCATTTCCCCAATTTCTCTCCCGGCGTCTAGACGGCCATCACTTTGTACTTGGTGTCGTGTGGAGTGGAAGAAGGAGTGGGACAATGCCTCCACGGGTTGCACCCTGCATCGGATTCAGCCGGATTGCTCTCTGGTTTCCTCTCTTGACAGCCTACCGGTTTGGGTGGGTAGAATTGTTTCGCGTCTTTACACGGGTCATTCCCTGCTCAGTGCTCATCAGCACAGAGTGGGGTGGCTGCCATCTCCGGCGTGCAAGAACTGTGGTATGGAACAGATCCCAGAACACCGTCTCTATGTGTGCAAGGCACTGAACAGACAGAAAGTGTTGCGTTACGTATGTATGCAGAGGGACGTCGGCAGTCCTCTCTCTCATAAGTTGAGTCCGGGTGCATGTCTCAGTTTGCGGTTGGTTGCAGAGTTTATGAAAGATTCAGGTTGTAACGTGTGACTGGGCCTCCCTCCCTCTTCCTCTTCATCTCCTTCTCTCCAGTACTTGACAGTCAGTTGGTAGTATGTGGCAACATAGTGTAGTAGTGTAATGTTTGGGTAGTGTGGTATAAATAGATTTCTATGTAGTAGGGTAGGGGCGCATGGCTATGGGCCGCGGCTCCTTTGAATAAAATTGAAATTGATCGTAATCTTGGGGCAATTACTGTCTACTGTTTTGTTCGACTATAGTCTTTTTGATGATAACGGGTCCTGGTAAAACAAGCAACAGAACAATCTCACCTTTTCTCCAGTGCTTGAATGCATCGAAAGTAGTCGTGTTAATTGTTTTCCCCTTATCTCCCAACTTTTTTACCAAAGTCATGTAACCATCGTCATGTTCATGGCGCCATTGTTTGGTGGGGGGGGGGGGAAGCTTGATGGTCCCCACAAAACTTGATGAACTTGGAAATGGGTTTCGACTTCAAAAGGGGCTTTAACGTGGAACTCATGAGTGAGCGTCCAAGCCAGGGTGGCTCGGATGCGAGTCTCTTCACTCAACTGTCTGCCGAGCGGGATGAGAGGGCAACCAAGGCGAGTGCTGGGTGCCGTCTAGGGACGCAACCTGACAGAGTTCCCTTAAATTTAGGTTGAAGTATCATATTTAGTTTCACTAGGAACATGCAAATCAAGTCGGTTTTTAAACTGGACGGCAATGAGTTCCATTCAAATCCAACGGAAAGCAAATGAATTGCATATATACATGATACCAGTGGCGTAACGAAGTATATCTGGGCCCATAAGCAACATTTATGGTCGGGCCCTCCCCATTTATTGCCCCCCTCCGCTCCCCCCAATCTTTAACCTTTTCGATTGTCTTGGTCCAAATGATACACATACTGTACATTGTTTGGTATACATTACCCGAACAACCAACAACTTTTCAGCCAAGACAAACTACTTCGTAATGCAAACAAACAATAATGTTTGAGAAAATTTATTAAAAAAAAAAAAACATGTCAGTGTGTGGTATTTGTTAGCCCACTTAACTGTCGAATTATTGTAAGCTTTGGTATTACATTGTTACACTTGCTAGATGGGAACTTGGACTTGCTTATAACATATTGCTTTTTGAACATGAAATTTACATACTGTAGTTAGTTCACTACGTGAGGCTGTTAAAGTTTTCTTTCGGCATGCTTTTCTCAATGCAAAAACCTGAAAAATGTTGTCCATGTCCCTATTTCACTCCTGGCGGGCCCCCGAGTTGCAGGGGCCCGTAAGCAACGCTTACCTAGCCTACCTGTACGTTACGCCACTGCATGATACATGCAATAATGAGTTTCCAATTTCATACGAGCAAGGGTAATATGGATTTTGGAAATCCACATTACCCTTGATACAAGTAATTTAAACTGTGAGTTCTGGAAACTCAAGAGTTCAAAAACTTTGTATCGATTATCAAAGTGGTGTGTGCAGTATGGAGAACTAGGATAAAAACACTGTAGCCAGCAGCACAAGAGAACCATGTTGTGAAAACTTAGATGTGTGGCTGAAGGGTACAAGTAAAATGGGGCCTCCTGACTGGCTGCTCCTGTTACTGCAGCACTATTTTAAAGTTTTTATTCTCGTAAATCATTTTCATTGTGACCAAGACCGGAAGTTACCGGATGAAAATAAAAATTGTGACCGTGTCTGCACTTGTGGGTATATTGTCGGTTAGGAGCACCCATTTTACTAGAGCCATGTACAACCATGCGTTCTTGCCTCAGTAATGGACGCGGGCGGGTCGCTCAAATTTAACAGCACCACTACGGCCGTGAGGCATCGTGTATAATTTATCAACTCAATCGGTACCTTCCTAAACGACCTAACAGAGCGAACCAAACGCACCACTATTGGTGACAGTTTGGCACATTCCCTGCTAATATCCGTGTTGATGCGGCTTGATTGACGTCAACATCGTCAGCGACGAATCCGTTTACGGCAAAACTGTTAGCTCGCGCATGCTCAAACCTCCATCCCAGCAAACCACCTCCCTGAGATGGTTCGCAATTTGGCATTGCTCTTGCCTGGTCACATCTATTAGCCAATCCTGGTTAAATCCATTAGCTAGGTCTGGTCGCGGTGAAGGTATGACGTATCAATAAGCTGCTGAGCTCGTTGAGCTGTATTGTAGTTTAGGAAGGTACTGAACGGCTGACGCAACATCACTGCGCACGCGCGACGTCAAGTTTGGAGCCAAACTGTCTGTAACAGTGGTGCGTTCTGTTCGCTCTGTTCGGTGCTTTAGGAAGGTACTGAATGTTCTAACAGCTGTAGCTGCTCGATTACGCTTTCATTATTGACGTGTCTATCCGACGCACGGTCTGTCAGTGTCATGCCAGTCACGATTGGTAAGTGGTTGTATTGCTTGTTGTTGCATTCGTGGGTATTGGTGTTAGAGCTGGTAAACCAAAATTGATTTCATTGTGCGTTTCGTTTGTTAGCATTAGCCTATTGGAAATGCAAAGTTTAGCGAGAACAAAATTATTATTACCTGGACCTAATAATGACACTGACAGTCGACATTAATAATTTATTCGTTACATTTTTGGCCTTCTCGCCGGTAAAACATTCACATTGTTCACGTTGTTCATATGCAAAATATTCACGTTACTCCGCAACGCGTTATTCGCCATGTTTTTTCCTGCAGATAGCGGGATGTGACAGGCGAAAGTAATCGATTGTTCACGTTCGTAGCCGAAAAATCGTCTGCTGCAACAACACCACAACATAACTATTAGTAATTCCGTGGTGAAACTTCCTTTCCCTACCTGGCAAAATTCGAACCAGGGCAACTAACATAACTTAAAGGCAAATTCCGCCTTACCATCGCCAAGGTCGTGGCAGCGAGGAACGCAGCCATCATCTCAGTTGGCTTTGGGAATAGTATACGAAACAGCCATCAAGTTAAAGATTGTGTCCTCACAAACTGGAATGGTTATCGATTTTTAATATCATAATTTATAATTTTTTAGTCTAGTATATTATAATTTTGGAACCACTACCGCAGCGGCTCCACCCTCGTCCACCATCGATCTGTATATGTGGATGCTTGTACTATCGCCATTGGTGTAAAAGGTAAATCGCCATTCACGAAAATGATGTCAGTTTTTTTCCAAATTACGAGCCTCGCTCGCGCTATCGCGCTCGCTGCGGCTAACTACATAACATCAGAAAACGCAACCAAGAACTTAGCCGGAAAACTTCACGCGCCGGAATCTAGATAGGCCGGCCATCTTGCTTGGAGCTTCTGCGGTAGTGGACCCACAGTAATTATTAGCAAACAATTAAAATTAGTACATGTGCACACACAGATGAAACGTCAAGGTCATTGTAGTCGCGCAAAGGATCATATACATGCAGGATACAGTATATATAGTTCCCCAATATTCAACAGAAAATCTCCTAGACGCCACATTTTAAAACGGATTTTTAGCAAGGGAAAGACTAACGACGAGTAAATAGACCTTTGGAGCCGTACTTGATGTGGAGGATCGAGAAAAATGGCGCTGGAAGGAACGTCCCTTTAACCTAACTGATAATATCAACAACACGTCAGAACCACGATGGTCATTCCGTGGTGAAACTCTCTGCAGATCTGGCGAAATTCTAACCAAGGCATTTAACCTAACCTAACTGATAACAACAACACAACGGAACTACAATAGTCATTAAGGGCGCCTTTTCACCTTTTCAAATTCTAGTTGCAGCACCGCAGAATCTTCGAGCAAGATAAAGAAAATAGCAGTAAATT
The DNA here is from genome assembly GCA_023313725.1 of Lithobius niger. Classification (NCBI taxonomy): domain Eukaryota; kingdom Metazoa; phylum Arthropoda; class Chilopoda; order Lithobiomorpha; family Lithobiidae; genus Lithobius; species Lithobius niger. Next base: position 57,802 of record JAHWFP010213111.1, read on the forward strand.
TAAAAAAAGGAACAACACTTCGCAGCAGCGCCGCGAATTTGCGTAACTAAAACGATATCATGTGGCCCACATCAACCTATTAGATGACGGAGAATCTGGAACGTGGATGCCGCGTTTAGAACATGGTCAACGCTATCGAATTGGTGAACCGGTGCCTTTAAGTAATGAAACTTCCTTTGCCTGCATGGTGAAATTCGAACCAGGGCAACTAACCTAACCTAACTGATAATACAGGGTTCGCACACACATAAAAGAAAATCTTTATAAGCACTTTATAATGACCATTGGTAAGCACCTTTCAGTAACAATAGAGCCTAAAAAAAGTCATGTTTCCGGTAATTGTGTGAAAATCAGTGGAGTAGTAGGTACGGTTTTTTTTTTTTATATGTTGCAATAATAATCAAATACACTGTATACCAGTGCTGGGATGCGTCGGGTTGCCCATTGCCGACGATCCCAGACAAGCACGAAAAGAGATTGGGACGAACCTTTTACAATGTGTAACCCTCACTAACCCTCACACTCACCTTCACATTAACCTTCAAAATTCTTTTGAAACGTAGCACTAAAACCTAATCTAACCTCCCAACCCTATATATTCTTGGTTTAACCTATTACAAATTAAATTACATTTTTAAGAAAATCATCTTTTCAGGCCCAAAATGGGCACTTTTAAGGACCTTTGGACTACATACGTACTTATAAGGTCCTTACAATGCCAAAATTAAAATAAGGACTTGTAAGCACTGTAAGCACCCTGTGGGAGCCCTGATAGTACCAATAACTACACAGCAGACCCACAATAGTTGTTACGTGTTAAAACTTCCTTTGCCTGCCCGGTGAAATTCGAAGCCTAACCTAAGGTAAACAGATAATATATAAACATGCCAGACCGACAATAGCCATTTTGTGTTGAAATCTCTTTGCCTGCCTGTGAAGTTCGAACCAAGGGAACTAACCTAACCGATAATAGCAACAACACGACAGAACTACAATAGTCATTAAGTGTTGAAATTCGGCATGCTGCCTAGTGAAATTTCAACTAAGGCAACTAATCTAACCTAACTGATCATAACAACACAACAGAACTACAATAATCATTCTGTGGTGAAACTTTCTTTGACTGCCTGGTGAAATTCGAACCAAGGTAACTAACGTAACCTAACTGATAATAACAACATGACGGAACTACAATAGTCATCAAGTGATGAAATTCGGCACGCTGCCTCGTGAAATTTCAACCAAGGCAACTAACCTACAACAACAACATGATAAAACCATAAAAGTCGTTACGTGCTCAAACTCCCCACGATGCCTGGTGGCATTCAAACCAATGCAACTGACCTAACCTACCCTAACCAACTATGACAACAACACAGAAAAGAAATGCAGAAGAAATAAACTCCGATTAGCGGAATTTATTGAACACCAACACTTCAATCATCGATTAATTACTCCTGGTCATATCGGTCTCGTTACGGCGCGACTGCTTATAACACCAGTGGCGAGCTCCATAGAAATATCCCTACAGTTACAAAACTAACACAACGAATTTGCACGGTTGTAATGCAAAAAAACTAACAAAATGTGAACAAACACCAGTTAGAACATTCATTATGACGTCACGGTAAGAATTATTACTTGAGAACACTGTTTTCCTGTATAGGTCACTAAACTTTACCATATCTGGCTGTTTAAACAAAATCTTTAACATTTTTCAGATTCTTGCAACATTATCGGGCGTGTCAATGAGGGGTCTGCAACACTACCCATCTTTGACGATTTCTATACGCCAGCTGAACGGTATCCGATTTAAACACGGAAAATGTCTGAATGCGTGCTCAGCTCTGTGAATTTGTTAGTAGATACTTTCAACAAGACCTCTGTTCTTGACCTTCCAGACGAAATTTTGATTTGTATCTTTAGCCATTTAAGCGTAAAAGAACGACTTCTGATTGAAAGAGTTTGCCGAAAATGGTGTTTATTGGGGAGAACTTTTCACTGGAAGTGGCCAACGAAATTTGATCCTTTGGAGCTCCAAGGTAACCTGAGGTGCGACGTCTTCGAGGAGTACGATATGACTACTGAAATTTTGCCCACCATATTGTCGAGATGTGGCAAAAGTTTGACGCAGCTGATCCTTGAACCCGAAGATGTCATGTACCAATTGAGATGTGAAGTGTTTACCTTAATTGGTAAAAGCTGTCCAAATCTCACGGACATTAGGTTAAATTTGATACAAATGAGAGAAGACCCAACGTTTGCTCCCCATTTTGTAAATCTAGCTAAAGATTGCCCAAATCTGAAACAAGTTTGTATAGCGCAGTCTGATCAATTAAACGATGCAGTGCTGTCAGAATTTTTACAACATTGTTGTTCGTTAGAGAACCTGGTTCTTCGGTCCAACGAATTACTTAAAGGAGGATTTCTGAATGATGTCAACACTAAATTAAAAGGTTTTTACGTGCATAAGTGCATGTATATAAGGTTTAATGCAGTCGAACAGCTGATGGACACCTGTCATCAAATTGAAGGGTTTGGTATTGTTAGTGAATATTACAATGACTTTTCTGTACCAGTGTTCGTGAAATTGTTGAATCATTATAAGGATACGTTGAAAATCTTGTATTTGAATTCGTTTATGAAACTAAGTGAATGGTATGGTGTCGCAAATCTGATGCAGAATTTGGAATTGATTTCGTTGGCGCACACTCGTGGTGTAGACGACTATGTCATGAAGCAGCTTGCGAAATGTTGTAAAAAGCTAACTGCACTGGACATATCGTTCACCACGGTCAGTGACGTTGGGGTTGCCGCTCTTGCAGGAGTACCGTCATTGAAAGTGTTGGATTTGAGTGGATTGTACTTGTATGGCAATTTCACCGGTGAATCTTTAAAGAGTTTAGCCATTAAAGGCCAACTAGAAAGGCTTTATTACTACAGAATAAACCCTAATGGCATAATGGATGCACCGTTGTCGGAGGAAAGCTGCATTGCACTGGCTGACTGCTGTCCAAATTTTCAAATGCTGAACGTGAACGGGATCCGTTATATCACAGACAAGATGGTACGCATGTTCAGTTCATCTGTCCAACGTGGATTTTTGAAAGGTCCAGTCACGTTACATGTTGCCAACACTTTGGTGACACAGGAGGTGAAGCATTGTGATAAGCTGAATTTGATTTTTGAAACTAGTCGTAAATTCATCATTGACGACTTCGATCACATGAGTAAGCCGTATGTCTTTTAACCTAAATGGTTTTAAAGGGCTTTATTGTGATATAGTTACCGAAGCCTTGGTAAGTATCCCGAGTGACTAATGATTTTAATAATCTCAAAAGAATGGATGCACTTATTGGTTGCACTTGTATGGATGCGTAACAGGGAGGGTATTGTGTCTTAAGCTGCTCGACGTGGCCAGTATCTGCAGTTAACCCTTTTGAATTAAGAGTGACCATTTTGAAAAATAAGTTAAATTAATTTGCGCTCTTGTGTGTGTTTATTTCCTTTCATCTGCTTTTCAAAGTCGCAAGAATAAACAAAAGACTTCTATGGGATTGTAGTGAAAGTTCTTGTAAAAACAAATATTAGCAGTGACGGTGATTCACTTTGAAGAAATCTGTTAGATCTGTTGCCCAGTGTGTAAAAGCCGGTTAAATGAAAGTTTTTCGCATCTGTTGCCGTTTCATTAACAAGATCATGACAAGAAAAGTTTCGAAAACGTTTTCACAGATTGGGTTGAATATAGGCAGATATCAACATAGATCCCCTATTGGTACTGAAAGTGGAAATCTTATTTCACTTTTGTTGATACTTAATAAAAATTAAAACAACGTGTTTTGTCTATCACAGGTTCTTTTGTTAGTATATGGTGGTAGAGTGCAGTCAGAGTATGGCTAGCAGTTCAACTGCCCTTTGAGTAGTGGCAGAATGGTAAGTGTTGGCACACAAATTGAGTATTCATTATGGGGGAATGCAGCTTGCTGTATCATGTATCCTCTCACATACTTGTTTAAGAAAGCATGCGAGTTCATTTGCCCAACACATGGCAAGACGCTCATTTCTGTCCGTGCTGAGGAAAAAAATTAAAATAAAATAAGAATTGTAAGTTGTACTTCCGTGTATTGCTTTCTTTATTCTTTGTACACTGACATTAATTTTTATGTCCATTAAATTATGTACAAATGCACACAACTTGAAACACAAATAATAAATGCACCAGTAAACTTGCAATGGATAGAGTCAAAAGCAAGCAAGCAGTTAAATCAAGAGGGAGTTAAGAATTAACAACTCGTGAGTGTGTGCGTGCGTCACCCCTTTACCGTCCCTAGTCCTTTTTTCAGACTTGGCCGAACCTTTTGAGACCTGCCTCGCACCAAGCTTCTGAGCCCTCGGTGATGTAGGCTATTTGGAAGAACTGCTTTCTTGACTTGGATACATCCTTCCTCACCGATCGGCACCACAGATGTAGTGGGGATTGCCATCTCTCCGCCCAACTGGAAGTGGTCAGTGAAGTACCACATGGGAGTATGCTTGGTCTGCTAGTCGTCATCCTGTTTATGAACTCCACGTATGACCACCTTTAAATGACAATTGTATTTGCCTCAATGGCAGCAAAATATTTTCTGTCTCGAAATGATCCCGATAGCACCACGAAACTCCAGGCAGACGTCTCCAGTATGATGCCCTGGATACACACCATCAACGCGGATCGCGATGATAGCAGCTATGCATTTCTGAGGTTTGGCACCCATCATTACCTAGCTGACTAGGGATACTTCAGTGTTGCTGAAGGAAACTTGTCAAGGTCTTGGCATTCTCAGTGGCCATTATCTGAATTTCTCAAAACACATTCACACTGCCAAGGTTTACGAAGCCCTCGCCATCATATGCCCCCTCTCAAGGAAGACCTTGTTTGTGCTGTATCGCAGCATTGTTGAGTATGCAGGCTGAGCATGGTGGGTTCGTTTTGAAGAAGACCACGACGACTCAGAAAAGTACCCAGAGACTTGCCACTAAACCTGTGGGGCTAAAAAATACCACCTGCCCCTACTGGCTTGCTGAACTGAACCTCCCAACACTCAAATTATTTGCATTTGGGAGGTGATCGGATTTCTACTTTTAAGATCTTCGGTCAAAGACTGGTCACTTTCACCAAGTTCAGCCGAGACGATATAATTCTGCCGTTCGCCAAAACGCTTTTCCATTCCCCGTGGACAACACCTAGAACCAACTGCCTCAACATATTATCGAAGCAACTATGTCCTCCAGTTTAAACAGAGGCTGGCTACCATGCTTCCTTCCATCATCGCTCCTACAGTTACAAAACTGGTAGCTTCGTGGGTACCCTGGCACCAAAAGCCCTTATCTGTTTACTGTCAGGATAAATTTAAATTAAATTTCGGCTTACCCCCCCCTTCCTTTTTTCACCATAGGGGCAGATGGAAAAAAACATTCTGACCCTAACACTATGACGTTCCTTCTTCACTCCACCTCCAAAACCATTGGGTTTAGTCATCCCTTCTACGTATCCCAAAATGTGGAGGAAGGAGCTTTGCCCAAGTCAAAATTGTAAAGATTTCGACACGTGTTGCCCTCATATTTAGTGCCAAACGTAGACAAGCTAATAAGAGTATAGTCAGTAGGCACTACAGGAGTGGGCTGAGGTAGCGTGTCACGTGTCGGCATGATTGTTCAGCTTTCACTAATGGAGGTCAGAAATTCTCCTGTAGGAAGTGTGGGGCACAATTCTTTGTAAAGTAAGCAAGCAGTGATTGGATTCTTCGTGGACCGTGAAGGAGCCGTAAAGAGGACTTACTAGGTTGGGGCGTGTCTTGTTACGGCAGGGTGCCATCCAATGGTGTTTTAGTTTTGCGGAGACAGTTCTTCAACATAGCAGGGCAGTTCTTGAGCGTCGTTATTGCTTTGATGGAGATTCACCCGTTTTTCTCCAATGGTGTGTCCGTGTAAAGCAACCAGTTTAAAAAGACAAGTTGAATTTCTTACCAATATAGTTAAAAGAGCTGCCCTGAAAAGTTGGAAGAGGTGCGATGTGATCCTGACAGGAATATTTGCTTGCGTTGGTCCCTGGTTATGGTCCACATATCAGTGGTCTTTCCTTTGAGTTAGTGATCAGAGCAATGCACTACATGTAATTTCGGGGCCCTGGTTGGCTTACGTAGATTTTCTTTATAGGAAATTCAAAGGGGTATAGTTTCACATTTATAGTAGAACCTCTGTTATTCAAACTCCGATAAGCAAAATACTCTGATCATCCGAACTCCCATTCTCAGAAAATATAAGTTTTTAGACAAAGGACAAAAATACAGCTTGTTTTATTTCTGTTTCTGGAAATAGTTCGTAGCAAAACTTGCTTCCAGTTAAACGTTCAAGAATGACTCTTAAAACATAAAAAGCCACATCAAAATCAACAGATGAACTTTGGTTCCTAATATTCCGTTTAATAACGTTGTTTTTTTTTTGTTTTTTTTTTTTAGTCAATCAAAAAAAATCTGGTAATTCTTTTAATAATGTATTTTATTTTTATACAAAGTTGTCCTTATATAAATGTACTAAACTGATTTGTGGATTTGCCTGTTTGAATGAATGTTATAAAACCGTGTCACAAAATGGGCAAACATCTACTGTAATCCAAGGTCATCTAGTTGATATCTGTAGGAGATGAGTTATTTTACATTGCCGGCCGCCCCCCCCCCTCCTCCCCCAATTCTTGGTTTGTCACGGTCAGAACAGTAGAAGACTAGCTAAGAATTTATTACGCGTTTCCCCTTCACCCATTGGGCTGGCCATTGGAAGCAATAGGGGAAAAAGGGTTGGGCGAAAAGATAAACCACTGCCCACCACTGCTGGAGTGTTTAGTCATCAGCAAAAAATCTTCACCACTAATGACCTACACCCCTTTCGTACCCTCAACACTTCGTATAGTTTTGTACCACTTATGTACCGTTTCCATCTACCTTTTGTACCCTTTTGAGAGGTACCATCGATAATTAACTTGGTTGGATCAAGCAAAAGTAATTCTCGTTGCCTCCACACGTCACGAACTGGCAGCGTTTTTCACCGCAAAATTGTCACCAGAACGATTCATGTTCGTATCGACTCTCATTCACGTCATCACGTGATAGCAATAAACTGCAATACAGTATTACTTCGGCCATAAAGCAGGAACATACGTTGAAGCCTAAATCTACGGCAAACCGGTCGGGACACTCACACTTCAGACTTAAGGATTTCAAGTTAGTGACGTCACTTTCATGAATATTGTGACGTTAGTGACACCAGTAAAGTCAACAGCCAATGGCAAAGCAATATGCAAAAACCTAGGAAGCGATCCCCCTGCCCAATACAACGAGCAATACAATGCACGAGCCGTACGCTTCATTGCGTGTCGCAGGATTGTCTGGGGCCGATGACCCGATAGGTGTGCAACCAATATTCGATGTTCCGGTAACAATCTGAGCGGGAAATATGTCGAATTCAGCCCGACCTGAAAATCAACCTCCAAGTAGCAATGGAACACTTCTTGACTTACCAGTTGAAATCCTGGAGTACATATTTTCCTATTTGAGTGTAAAAGAACGTCTGCGAACCGACTCAGTTTGTAAACAGTGGAGGAATATCCCATGGAGGGGCCCAACTCGGTTGAATGCTTGCTCGCTAAGAAATGACAATGCGAGATATCGGACTGATCAAATTTTGTCATCAATTTTATCTCGATGTGGGAACCGTTTAAAACAACTGACAATCCGAGCGCATCCAAGGTCCAACTTAAATAGTTCAATGCTCACTGCAGTTAGTGAATATTGCCCCAATCTGCAGGACATCTGGTTGGACATGAAGGATGATGATAGCGGGCTTTCCCACCATCTTAATAATCTCGCCACAAAATGCACAAAACTAAAAGACGTAAGACTGTGGTATTCAGCAAGACTGTGGTATTCAGAGGAATTGGAAAATGACACCTTGATAGAATTTTTAAAACTTTGCCCATCGCTAGAGTGCCTGGTACTGGGAAATAACGGTAATATTACCGAAAACTTTCTGAATGCTCTGAACAGAATGTTGAAGGGTTTCTATTTATTTTTTTGCTGCAAAGTAACGTTCACTAATGCTGCAGAAAGACTGATGCTTACATGCGATAGTATTGAAGGGCTTGCATTGACTATTGACCGTTACCCAAGTGATGTGGATGTGGAGACATATTTAAAACTATTGCTATGTTACAAAAATACACTGAAAACATTGTATTTAATAAGCCGCTTTGTCATTCACGAGCATGTGTTTCGTTTAATTGCAAATGAACTGCAACAGTTGGAGGTCTTGTCATTATTCATGTGCCGTGGTGTAAACGACCATTTCATCGATGTATTAGTAAATCAGTGCCGAAACCTGAAGGCTTTAAACTTAGCGCATACTGGGGTTACCGATGCAGGTATCTCGGCTCTTGCAGATTTGCCATTGTTGATAATTTTAGATGCAAGTCGGTTACCGATGACGGGTGAAGGGATAAGATGCGTCGCTAATGAAGGAAGGTTGGAAAAGCTTTACATGAGTGCCATAAGGCAAAATTCTGGAGAAGCTTTTGGCGGGTTTGTAGAGAAATGTCCCGTAAACGAACATTACTTGGAGGAAAGCTGCGTTTTGTTGGCAAACTTTTGCCCGAATTTACGTATGCTGGACGTGACTGGGAATGATATTACTAACCGGCTGGTGGATGAAATCCGTTCCTCCCTTCAGAGTGGTTTCTTAAAATATCCAGTTACGTTGTATGTTGCACGGACCAAAGTGAGTGAAAACGTAGAGCGCTGCAATAAATTAAACCTTAGTTTTGATTATCATTATCTTCACGAAGATTTCAATCATCTTTTGGGCTTAACAGGTAATTCTTGCTGCTGTGCGAAATGAATGATTGTTAGTACAGCTTTACATGAACATCATTAAGCAAGGTATACAAATTTTAAACGTGCATTTCTTGCGTAGATAGACATTTTTTAGGCCTAGGAGAAAGCTATATTTTTTTAACGAACTTGCCTGAACCTCCTCGAGTCGTAATCTCGATGTGACGTGGAACAAGTTTACCACAATAGGCTGAAATCCGTTCTTCCATTTAAAGTGGTTTCATGTAATATTTAGTTACAGTCAGCTGTCTTGACAACAAGCTACCTAGCGTGCCAAAAAATGGTCCTTGTACCCTCTAACCTCTGCCCTCTTCACAAAATACCGGCAACTGGTGTCTATAGTGGTTTAGAAATAGAAACGACACGAGTTCAAGAAAACTCACAAAACCAACATGCTGAACACAATGTTCACTTGAATTTTTAGTGAAGTGCTACACCTGTTCACCTTCTTCAGAAGTATTTCCCCTCCCCCTCCACCGGCCCCCACTTCTGTTAACCGCTACAATAAATTGAGAAGTAGCGACCATCTTGATCTGAGCTCACCTCCCTTCCCCTGTGAGTGTTTCACCTGGTTACTTGTTGACTAGTCACCTTACCGACCAAAGAGGATTAGTGTACCGTGTTCCTTGCCAGATGTGTTATTCTATTCAGTGTACCGGAAAAATCTGGAGAACCCTTCTTCAACGCATCAAAGAGCACGAAGCTGCAACCGTTACGGAAGATCTTTCTCAGGCTCAACACCACCTGAGAACCCAACACCCCATTGCCTGGGACAAGGTTTCCATCCTGATGAATTCCAACATCCACAATGATGCACATCTGAGGGCTCTTGAGTCTTTAGTGATAAGACAATTCACAACACTAAAACGTCAATTAATGAACAACATGGGACTGACATACGATGGCATTGACAGAGTCGTGGCACCTACGCTAGCTCAGCCAAGCTGGACGCTAAGTGGGATACCCAGCAACCCTTCCGAATGTCAATCTAGTAGCAGTCGCCACTTGGCCAGTAGACCTTACAAAGCACTCGCCATTTCACAATTTTTACTCGCCACATACCAAATACGTCTTGTATGATGAAAGGTTTCTCTAATTTATGCATTAACAAAATTATCCAATTTTCTTAAATTCCAGTATTAATGTAGCAAATCCAGTTATATAGCCCTTATAAATCTGAGCATAACGCCGCAAACCGTTTGTCTCTAACTTATACGGTTCCAGAGATAACCCTTTTTTAGCGGCATGCTCTGTAGCCAGTCGCCGATTTGGCGAGTAAGGCTAAATTCCAAGTCGCCAACTGTCGATTTCCACTCGCCAAATGTATGGCGAGTGGCGACCGACATTGGGAAGGGTTGATACCCAGATCAGTGATACAACCGAACAAGAGCAGGCTTTTGAAAATTTGGAATTCGTGAACTTTCAACATGTAGTGTTCGAACGTTTTTAATGCACGGTAGTTGGGGTACTTCTGAAGAAGGTGAACGGGTGTATAGCACTTTGCCAAAAATTCAAGTGAACTTTGTTGTGTTCAGCGTGGTGGTTGTGTATGTTTTCCTGAACTTCTGCCCTCTTGGCACAAAGTCCCCCTTTTACACCGCTAAGTGGTGTAATGAGCCTAAAGAAGGACAACGGCTAAGAAAGTGGTGCAAAGAGGAGCAGAGATGGTTATAAAGTCTAACAAAACGGAGGTAAAAAGAGGTTGAAACATGAAGTACTGCATGAAGCAGCGAAAAAATGACTTATCTACTATGGGAGCAGCAAAATTGATACTCTACAAAGTGTTAAAAAAATAAAAGGCTTGTAGAATCAAGCAGCTAAACTATGTCATGAATTTGTGTTTGCAAATCTTGTCAAAAGTATGTTATAAATAAATATACGAGGAGAATTGAGAAATGACGATATTGTTTATTAGTCAAAACATTGACATAATCGTCCACTTCTAGTTTAAAAAAATACACCTGAAGTGCTTTTGATATCCTACTGTTGTTTAACGTTTGACCAAAATATGTAAAAGTAAAACACAAATCTCTGTCTGACACTTGTTTTTTGGTGCTTATTTATTCCTAAGTTTTTTTTAAAAATTCCCATCCATGGTGTGAACATGCACATAAATTTGTAAATACTGATTTTTTATGCGTTGTCCATTGGACAGTGGACACCCCTCGGCCGTCTACAGACCGAAAAAGAGCTTGGCCATGGTAGGGATATTAACAGAATTACTAGAATTTTTTTAATATTATGTATTTTTTTTATACAAACATGCCCGTATACAAATATATCACCACTATAATCCATGACTTCCCTGATTTGTGTATTTACCTGATTTGGAATGAATGTGCAAAGACGGGAAAACGTACACTAATAGTAGAGGATGGACTAAGAACTTATTACGCATTTTCCCCTCACAGACTGACCATTGGAAGCCATAGGGGCAAAGGGCATGAATGAAAAGATAAAATACCTCACGGCTGGAGTGTTCATCAGCAAAAAATGTTCACCACTAGTCTAGATGACCTACACTTTCGTATACTTTGTATTAACCCTTTGAATCGTTTTATAGCTCTTATGTAACATTTTGCGTATCCTTTCCATCTAGCTTTTCAACCCTTCTGTACTATTCCATACCCTTTCATACCCAACTTCTGCATCATTTTGTACACTTTCATAACACTTTAAACCCTTACGTATCCTTTCATACTGTTCTGTAGGCTACCGTAACGTCCTCGTGTGAACCTTTTCATACCCATTTGTACCTTTAATTTATTTACCCGTTTAGTTACATTTTGATTTGTATTTCTCTAATTTAAAAGCAAGTTGATATGGATTTTGGAATGTCTATGCCAAAACGATAAAGTTTAATTAGTAAGTACAGTAGCTGGAAGTTTAGATAACAAAATAACTGTATTGCACATGCCTCTTCGGTAAAAATCTACAAATAAGCACGAAAATGAACATCAACAAAAGCATTCCCACAAAACACCCTAACATCTGGTAAACCTACCGAGTGAAAACTGATTTCTAATATTGTACACGTCCAAATTAAAAAAAAAAATTGGCACGCACAGCATTGATGATTTTTTAAACACCATGAAACCCAGTCAAGTGGTTGAATTCCAACAACATGTGCATTTTCGAAACTTAGGTTTAATGTTATGCAGCACTTTACCCATTTAGTCACTTTAGTCTCTGCGACGTACAAAGTAACTGGATTTTTCAAGAAACCACGATCAAGAGAAGACGAGAATTCATCCACCAGCCGATTAGTGACGAAGTCATTTCCACTTAACATCAAGCACGCTCAAGTTCTGGCAGCAGTTTGCTAACGAAATGCAGCTTTCCTCCAAGTAACGCTCATGCACCTCTAAATGACAGCGTGCATCTAAAGCTTTACTGAATTTCCTTTGTTGGCTACACGTTGAATCCGTATTCCCGAGATGTGTAACTTATGTCCAAAATTCTCGACGACAGTGCAGCTGCTAGAGCGGCAATACTTTCGTCGGTAATATTAGTCCACACTATATTTAAAGCCCTTATTTGTCTACACTCTTTAACCACTAGATACATGAAGGTGTCCCCATTGAAACAAGATGAAAAGGACAAGACCCCTAATTGTTGTAACACACAAGGGATTAGGAACATTGTGCCATAAAAAGCATGTCTAAATACAATGTTTGCAATGTATTGTATTCTTGTAATACTGTATCAGCTGTATTAAGTTCGCCACAGGTAAGTCGCTGGTGTCGCCGTCGATTATTGCTAGCCTTTTAATGCTGTCACACGTATCCATCAGTTCTCGAGCAACGTATGTGTCATCATACTAAAGTTGTATACATAGAAGCCCTTTAGCTTTCTTGTTCAGCGTCTTTACAAACTCGTGGGTAAGAGAATGGTTGTATCCTAGTACCAAATTATCTAACAAAGAGCTCAACTGTAAAAATGTTGCCAGAGAAGCATCATCCAACACTAATAAATGCCCCAAGTGAACTTGCCTTAGTTTCATGCATCCCTTTGCAAGACTAAGCAAATAACGGGGAAGTTCTGGGTCGTCGTTGGATTCCAAGAAATCTCTACCTGAAATCCGTGAGATTTGGGCAATTTTGACTGACTGGGGAACACACTTCGCTGCCTAATCTGAATTTGGAGTCCTCAATTGAGAGTGATAAGGTTAGCTGTCGTATCGATATAAAATTGATGGCAAAATGTCCATTGGTGCGCCCTTTTCATAATGTGCTTTCAATTCAGAAACATTGTTTTTTGGCCACCTCCACGGAATCGTTTTGCCAATTCGTCTCCAGTGCTGACAGACTAACTCGATCCTTAAACGTTCCTTAACACTTAAGTAGCTAAAGATATAATCTAGGATTTCAACTGGGAAATTACGAATTGTCACACTGGCACCTCTTGTGTAGTATCGGTACTTCTCCGGTTGCTCCTTGCATGTGCATTTCGCCTATCAAAGAAGCTGTTTCGTCAAGGGGGCTACGACGTTGCAGTGACACCGCCTCCTGGTGTTCGGAGGGGGAGACGGTTTTGGTGCAATGGCGACTTTCTTTAGTAGAGGACAATATTATGGTTACTGCTCGCAGCTGAGAGGTCCCGAGTCCAGCGCCAAGTTATCGTCGAGGGGGGGGGGGGGGAGAAGGTGAATTCCCACGGCAATAGTATCAAATAGTCAAGCAAACACTTGGCAATGCATTACGGCAATAAAAAACAAGCGTTTACGTTTCAAATCAATGGGGAGGCACTTATTTAGGGAAAGGCTGGTATGCCCAAGATTTACAGTGCACAAGTTGCTATTTACCGGACGTAACGTTAATATTTCACCGAAGTCACCATGACATGTCTGTAAGACAGGATGACAATTAGAAAATGGGGTTAAAATCCCTAAATCTCCTACATGTGAAAATGAAGAATCACACGATCTGCATTTAAACGGCTTCTCTCAGTAGAAAATAACTGAAGTTGATGCAGCATACATCTGAATGAACTTCAGTTGGATCTACATAAAAGCAGTGCAAAGATAATAGTTAAAGGGATATACCCCCCAGCAGCGCCAATTTTCTCGATCCACCACATCAAGTACGGCCCCAACGGGTCAATTTCCTTACCGTTCGTCTTTCCTTAGCTAAAAATCCTTTTTTAAATGTGGCGTCTAGGAGATTTTCTGTTGAATATAATGTAACTTTATTTACGAACGACCCGTACGTATATGATGCATTGCGCGCTTACAATAACCATGACGTTTCATCTCTGTATGTGCATGTACTAATTTGCTAATAATTACCATGAGATCAAATATCTAAAAGCGTAACACGGTAAACATTAACATTAATTATTCCAATAGATTGGTGACCACTGTTGGTGACAGTTCAGCTCATTCCCTAGTATAGCCGTGTTGATGTGGGTTGCTTACGTCAACCAACGTCAGCGATGAATCTGTTTGCGTACCTTGCACATGCTCAAAAGCTCCACCACTGGCAATCACCCGCAACCACCTCTCCGAGATGGTTTGCAATTTGGCATTGCTCGCGCCTGGGTACATCCATTAGCCTAGCCTGGTCCAATCAATTAGCCACGTCTGGTCACGTTAAAGGTATGACATAACGAGTGCCCTGTTGAGCTTGTTGATTTTGCTAAGCTGTGATTGCAGTTTCGGAAGGTACTAAACGGATGACGCAACGTTACTGCGCACGCGCGACGTCAAGTTTGGAGCCAAACTGTCTCTAACAGTGGTGCGTTCTTTTCGCTCTGTTCGGTCGGATTTATGGTAGATTTACATCCAGACCGGATGAGTTTGGCTTGGGGTTTTCGAAGGCACTGATTCAAAGGACTCAGTTGTCGGTTGGACTTGCAGAGCGGAAAAGAGCCCAGATGCGGCAACGGTTCCACACACGCTATGTATAATGGCGCACAATCGACATTTATCCTTAGATGGATCCTTTATCCTTAGATTGATCGCACGGGGACTACTAAGTTTTACTCAATAATTAAGGAGGCACTTTGTTTGCAGTTAAAAGGTGTTTTTGTGTGCATTCCTTTGCTCGCTGTGAGCAAGCGCTAGAGACAACTAGACACTGCTAGACAATGCCATAGATGCTGCAAACTTTCGTTTCGGGACAACCCACCTTTAAGAGAAAATAGATGCCGTAAAAAATATAATATACTCCATCGAGTATCTAGGGCAAGGCCAACTGAGATAGTAGCTGTGTCCTACTTTACAACTACGTAGCGCAGCTATCTCATTTGGAGGTAGTCAGAATGGTTGGCAGCCAGACACACCCTGGATCGAATCCCCCTACCTCAAAGAAAAAAATAGTAACTAAGTCGTTGATGATGCGAAGAAGGTGATATGAGAAACCGAGACTGTAAAATAAACTAAGTGGTGAACTATCATAAGTGTAGTGTTCGTGGATCACTGTAATAAAGAGATGCGTAGTAAAATGGCACAGCACGCTAGACGACGTACCACACATATATTTTCCGTATTAAATGACCGTTGCTTTGACTTTAACTATTGTGAAATAATTACGCCGAGACTCTCAAGATATGAATAATACATACAAGCTAGGAGGTTCCGCATAAAATTAAACAAATGGTTAGGCCTAGATTCATTCACCCCATACAATCTTTCAGGGCCTTCGAGAATCCCAAGCCAAACTTATCCCGTTTGGAGGTAGAGCGGAGTTTGCTCATAGGCATTCTGTATATTAACGGTACCAAACTGCCTCCAGATGGTTGAGTTTGGATTGGTAGTTATCGAAGGTGCCCAATGAACCAGCCGTAACGGGTCGCTCGTTGAGTGTCGCAGGATTGTCTGGGGCCGATGACCCGGTAGGTGTGCAACCAAATATTCTGTTCCGTCAACAATCTGAAACTTTGAAAGGGAAAATGTCGAAGTTTGCCCGACGTGATCAACAACCCACAAGTAGTAATGTAACAATGCGTGAGTTACCAGTTGAAATTCTCGATCATATATTCTCATATTTGAGTGTAAAAGAGCGTCTACGAACTGAGTTAGTTTGTAGACAGTGGAGAAGTATTTCCTGGAGGGGACCAACTCGATTGCATGTTTGCTCGTTAAGAGATGATTATGAGAGATGTAATGAGACAGATCAAATTTTACCATCAATTTTATCCCGATGTGGAAAGCGTTTAAAACACCTGACAATCCCACTGCATCCAGATTTCAACTTAAATAGTTCAGTGCTTACTGTAGTCAGTGAATATTGCCCCAATCTGCAAGCCATCTGGTTGGATATGAAGGATGAGTACAGAAAAGACACCGGACTTTCCCATCACTTGATTAACCTCGCGACAAAATGCACAAAACTGAAGGAAGTAAGACTGTGGTCTTGCAAGGAATTGGAAGATGACACTTTGATAACATTTTTAAAACTCTGTCCAGCCCTGGAGTCCCTGGTACTCGGATCTAATAGTAATATTACCGAAAACTTTGTGGATGCTCTTAACAGAAAGTTAAAGGGTTTCTATTTGGTTTTTTGTGACAAAGTAACGTTCACTAATGCTGCAGAAAAACTGATGGTTACATGTGATAGCATTGAAGGGCTTGCATTGAATATTGACTACCCAAGTAACGTACATGTGGTGACATATTTGCAACTGTTGCAATGTTACAAAAATACACTCAAAACATTGCATTTAATAAGCCACTTTTTCATTGAAGAGTACTCGTGGCGTTCAATTGTGAAAGAACTGCAAAAATTAGAGGTCTTGTCATTGACAGATTGCTCTGGTATAATCGACCCGTGCATCTATGTATTAGTAAACCAATGCAGAAACCTGAAGGCTTTAAGCGTAGCGTTTACTTACGTAACCGATGCAGGTGTCTCGGCTCTTGCAGATTTGCCATTGTTGACAATTTTGGATGTAAGTCGGTTATCCATGACGGGTGAAGGGATACGACACTTAGCTAGTAAAGGAAGGTTGGAAAAGCTTTACATGTCTTGCGTAAGGCAAGATTCTAGAAAAGCCGCAAACACTGGAAGGGAACACGCCAACAAATGTGACTTGGAGATGAGCTGTGTTTTGTTAGCAAACTGTTGCCCAAACTTACGTACGCTCGACGTGTCGGAGAATAAGTGTATCACTAACCATCTGGTGGATGAAGTCCGTTCCTCCATTCAGCGTGGTTTCCTAAAATATCCAGTTACTTTGCATGTTGCACAGACTAGAGTGAGAGAAAACGTAGAGCGCTGCAGTAAATTAAACCTTCGTTTTGATTATGGTTATGTTCCTGAAGATTTCAATCATCTTGAGAGCTGCTATTACTTCTAGTAAAGTCCAGCAGTGATATACGCTCTTGGTGTGTGCTATTTTTGATATTTTGAATGTAAGTGGTTTAACCATGATGGAAAAATGTTAAGACACATAGCAAATTAATGATTGTCAGTACAGCTTTACATGAAGGGCATTAGGCATTATATAACGTTTTTAGACATTTCTGTCGTAGTAGTGTACATGTGCCACGTTACCAGGAGGGCACCACAGTACGCATCACAAGCGCCAGCTGCGTGAGGCCCAGCATGCTTTGTGGCTCGTGCTAGCTCGATGTAACTTAGTTTGTAATACTTAAATATAGCTACAGTAGTTCATATGTTCGTGTCTTACCATTATTTGGCTCATCGCAGCACACAACGTGGTATCAGATTTGGTGCTTAACATCTTTACGAAGTTTTGAGCGAGGTTCTGGTAAACGGGAACGGAAGACAGGTCAGCTAGACACGAAAGTTTTATCGCCACTAGCGGCGATCACACCGTCGTCCCGTCATTTGCTGTGAAGCAGCGCGAAAAATAAAAACAGAAATGGCCGACACTCACGCATTTCTCGTGCACCCACCGGACAAGTTGGACTTTAGTGACGTAAGTCGTTGGAAAGGTTGGCTTCAACGCTTTATGCATTATCGCTTGCTTAGTGGTTTAGAAGAAAAAGGTGAGAATTTTCAAGTAGCTGCTCTTGTGTACTACATGGGCGGTAAGCGCAAGATGTGTTTAATTCTTTTTGCTTGTCGGTAGCCGATCAGGTAAAATACAACACTGCTCACTAAGTTCAAAGAATATTTCGAGCCCAAAATAAACGACATTTTTGAAAGGGCCAAACTGAATGTAATGGTTAAAGAAAATGATCAGACAATTTCCGAGTTTTCTCTGGCATTAAAAAAACGCGCTTTACGATGTGGCTACAGCACAACAGCACATTGTGATAAACAGGCGTGTGATCGTTTCGTGGTGGGAATTCTTGATAAACTGTCAAAGAACGCAGTTTGAATTGCACTATCCAAAGTTAGTAGTAAACTAACTTTGAATAGTGCAATTCAAACTGCGTTACAGTCGAAGGAAGTCGACAGGCAACAAGTACTGCTGATCAACAATTTTAAGCCTACAGTTGCTACTGAAACGGTTGATCGGGTGCGTGCTACTCAAACTGGTGCTAGGCAGCGGCAGCAGCAATGTGGGGACAAATCCAACCAATTTAAGTGAACACAGTCATGTTCGCAGGCTTCGGACAACAGCTCCCACAAGTCGGGAAGCGGCAAATGTAAATAGTGTGGTTCGTTGACACCCCACAGCAAACGGTCGTACCCAGCAAAGGACAAATCTTGCAACAAATCCTGAAAAAAGGGACATTTTGGGGTTGTGTGTCGATCCAGTGGTTCAGTTCAAGCCGTCTAGGAGCAAACTTGCAACGAATTGTTCCTTGGGCCGGTGTGCATCATGCAAGAGTTTCGGAGTCGTGAACATTTGGTTGTAGCGCCCGTAGAAGCTTCCTTCCAGCAGTGCTTGAACTCCAGGGAGGTATTTCAAGTTCAGGTGCAAGAATGCCCGCATGGTATTGGATTTTCATAGACACAGGTGCAGATGCTACGATATTGCCAGCACGGCTGTATGATTCTCAGGGTATGCCACCCCTCAAACACCCCTCGACATTGGTGGGTCGAGGTGATGCACATTAAAGACATTAGGTGTGTTTGAAACCAAGATCACTGCTCTTGGGGACAAAATTTAGTGGCTTCTCAAAAAAAATTTTTCAAAAACAGTTTGTCAAGTGGTAAATACAAATTTACTTTCGTTTTAAGGCGCAGAGGGAAGTTTTAAATCCCACTTACTGACGCCATTGTAATCCGATTTACTAGGCTTAGTAAACTGGATTATTGCCAGGATAACTCTATAAAGTAATGACATGTTATATGAACACAGATGGCCGAAATTAATGAGGGCTAGAGAGAAGCATGGATAAACAAAGGATTTTAATATCCCCTAGACATTCCTTCTTACAGTGCAGTTATATAATAATTAAGTGATTCAATGCACAAGGTAGATTTCACAGTATTTGAATATGGCCTGGGTTACTAAGCAAGGGTACAGTACGTGAATAACCAGTCTAGCTATCTTTAGGCTAACTTTGGAATACCTTAACGTATTTAGTTATATGGGCGATTGCCATGAAAGTTAATACTCTGGCATTTGCCTGGATACCCAAATATAATATATTGGTACTTGGCTGGTATATGATGGCTTGGATGCTGGCTTGTGTTCTCTCAACATGACTGGGCTTGTATACCAACAGTCATCAAATCTGTTCTCACAGTGTGAGAAGTTCAACTGAAGATAGACTCTGATAGTGTATTTGCTATATTATTTTATACGGGTAGCTATTGCACCGCTTGGCCTCCTGATACTCTTCCAGAGTAGGCCAGGTCAGGTTACTAGGCTTATGACTGGGTGCGACCAACTAAAACACAAGCAGCTTCATTGCCATCTGAGTTCAAAATACTTTAACCTAGTTTACTTAGAGCTAGGTTTGAGGAAGTGAGAGCTAAGACTGTTCTATCTTGGTACCCATGCTGTGTTCCTTACAGCTTGGCCTCAATGACGTGGTTCTTGATCCAGATAGAAATGAGGGCACTTCCTTGGGTTTATTTTACTTCCTGCTTTCTCTCTAATTAAATGCAGGCTTCCTGGTGTGGAGTGATGTATTCTTTAATAACATAAATATTGTTTATAATTAATGATTGTAATTAATATAGGGCTTGATACTTTAATTACTGATGCTTAATTCTGCATTAGCATACTTTATTACCATAATTTATCACAAAGGGGCAGAAGAGCTTGGTTGTGGGCTTGCAACTTTCTGGGTTTTTTTCTGTCCTTTTGACGTAAAGCACATGAAGGACAGAGGGGACGCTCAGGATTATCACTGTTGACACGTGTGAGCGCTGGCATGATGATACGTCGTGATGTTTTGAAGTGCAGAGTTCTTTTGCATGAAAAATGGCTCATGGCTTGAGGTAGGTGGTCGAGCGGTTTTCGTGGAAGAAGCAGTGCATGCCTGTGTCGGATCAATGGAGAGGCTTGAATTTCACTCTGTGTAGAGGGTGTGGAGATGCGGAAGTCTTTCAGGAGGTGAAAGTTGTCATTGATGGATGGCACTTGATCTTTGATTCATCATGAACATGTTGTTAGAATTTGTGAAGAAATCTGTTGAAGTTGCCGTTTGTGTTACCTTTGGGCTTGGGCTTTGAGTTTCATTGATCACAGTCTAGTTGATGAGGTTATCCACGGCGAGCGGTAAGTCGTGAAGGTTGGTAAGGTGGCCGTTGAATGGGTGATGACAGAAGCGGAACACGAGCAGTTGAGCATGATAGGCGTGGTCTGGTGAGAAGAAACTCTGTTGTGAAGATCGTGAGTAATGATGGTCTTCGGAGAGATGAGCGTGTGACGCTTCCCCAGTTGAGAAGAACGTTATCTTGACCGGGACAGGAGTGGCAGTCGGAGTTCAATTGATGGTGACGTTTGTCGGTCTAATGAGGGGCAGTGGCCTGCGGTCGAACATGAAGACCATTTCTGAAACATAATCCAAGTTGTTGTTGCTTTGGTGACGTCAGGCTGGGATTGATTAGCGTTTGCAGAGTTATCCCAGAAGGAGCTTGTGGCGATAAGCGGAGACAGGTGACAGTGTCATCGTAGCGATTCTTTCTGTCAGATGTCGCAAGCTGATTGCAATTGTAGTTGTTAATGGTGACGAAGGGCTGGTATTTGTGAGGATTGTCTCACCCTCCTATAAGAGGCTTGTAGCGAAAGAGGGGGGGGGGGAGGTGATGTTGTTTGTGATGATCTTTGGGCAGTGGTCCGGAAAGTCAGAAATGAAAAGAAAGACATACAGGTAGGGTAAACCGACCAGTACTAGGCCCCCACATAGTAATTGGCATCCTATGCAGTACATGGCATAAAATAAGCTTTTGAATGAGTTTACTTTCAAGTTGTTCTCATAGATGGCAGCACTGGTCCTATCTTGGCTCTGCAATTTCATTAACTTATCACTAGAGGCCATTTGGGGGAAAATGGCGGCCATCAATTAAAGGTGTGTTCTGTTGCCACTTGTTTTTAGGTAAGTTGCTACGGTTTGATTAAGCCACACTGTGTCACTTTTAATAGTACATTTCTCATTATGATGCACTCTGCCTTTCAGTTAATGTGGTAATCAACTATATTATGCTTATTTAAGCGTGCTGATATGCAGAAGTAGTTAAGCCTAACGTATTGGTGTTGTAAACTGGGGTGCCAATTACTGTGTTAGTGACATGTGATTGGCATGGGGGTGCCAAATATTGTCATATCTGAAAAATGCATTATTTACTGGACACAAAGCTTGAATAATATAAATAAATAATACAGAGCCGAATAATATTTGAATTTTTCAAATTGGACAATATTTGACAGTTCTTGGCATACCCCCTGCCAATCAATGTTTAGCTTTGTAAGTACAGTAATTTGCACTTTCATTTTTATCACCTATGTGATCCTTTCTTTACAAACAAATGAAGACAAAAGAAGACATAGCCTAGGCCTATTCATCATGCCAAAGAAGGGCAAATTGCCTTACACACGTGAATCACTTGAAGAAGCTATTGCAGCTGTTATAAATGGTTTCTCAATTAAAGGAGCAGCTAAGAAATATGGGGTACCGAGAGCTACGATTCAGTTTCGTATTAAACATACAGACGCCCGACCAATAGGCAAACGTAGACCAGTTCCTATAATTGAAGATGAGGAACCTGAATTGGTAAAATGGATTATTGAGTGTGCTAAAAAAGGGTTTCCCCTCAAAAAGTGTGCAGGAATTTTTAAACATTTACGAAGTGTGCAGGACATTTTACGAAGTGTGCAGGAATTTTTAAATCAAAACGAGCGACCAAATTCTTTCACAAATTACAGCGCTACCACGGCAACTACTACTTCCAACCAACCTGATGATGGTCTTCAGAACCTAACAACAACTGGACAACATTTCCTGGTATCTTGCTGATGTTATTACAAATGGCAGCCTTTCAGTTGTTCGTTTCCCCTTTCTCTTTGGTGTTTGTGGCCAAACGAAAACTCTCC
>JAHWFP010213113.1:0-12654 GCA_023313725.1 Lithobius niger
GGAGGGGGCAATAAGATTTGTGACAGTTAATTAGTACAAAGGTTGTGTTCCGGTGCAACGCACTGGCGTTCCACACCGTTAATACTACAAAACGGAAGTGCATGATTTAACAATGCAACTTAATTAACCCGTATAAATTTAATAGTGCCGTGCCATTATTCAGGCTGATCAGAATCCGGCTGATCACCCGCTTGGTAGGCCTTCACAGTGCTGATCAGAATCCACTGTTATGAAAGGGTCTGCTCATTTCCCAGGTTGATGGCTGCTGTCATGTGGAGGATGAATCCGGCATCTGCCTCCTCGTGGCTGCATGGCGACATATTGGTCACTGTGAAGTCAGGTTTGTTACTAAGAGCATCTTCGTCATTTATAGTGAGTAGCTCCCTCGTTTTTTTTAGCCAATGTGAAACGGATATTTTTTACAAATCAGCCAATCACAGTCCGCTTATTCTGATCAGCACTGTGAAGGCCTACCAAGCAGGTGCTTATCGATCATCTGCACTGGTGCAAAACTACTTGGCAGCACACAAAAGCAGATTCGCATACTTAAAGTGCTAAAAAGGCTTAATTATTGACTTAGTAAAGAATGAGAAGCAAAATTAAGTATGTGAGATAGGTTTTAGGTTTGGTTGCATTTGTTTTATTTTTGATAGGACGTCGATTGCTTCAACGATTTCTGCTTCTGACTGATGCTAACTAAATGAAACCATCATAAAGAAGAATTTTTTAACATGGCGATAGAATTGGTCGGTAGGCCCGATTCGTTTATTGTTGCTGGATTGAAGCTCCGACGGCGGGCTCAACAGCGCAGAGGCAAACATATTTGCGATTAGATAAATGCAAATAAATAACAAATATGGATGTAAGACCGTAGAGCTAATTTCCTGCTACATAAACATTAAGAATAATTTAACTAATGCGTAAATTAAAGATTTTCAGTGACATTCTGTGATCGTTTCTTCGGAGATACAACCTGCTAACGTCTACACACTGAAGCGTATTAAAAAAAAACGAAACTGAAACCAAAGCGAAACAATACGAAAGTGACAGACAGGCTACTTTATGTAATCCTCAGCTAACAGACTCGCTAAAAAATTAATAAAAGTACAACAATATTAATACGAAATGCAGAAATTCTTACATGGGCGTAGGAAGAATTTCTGCAATCGATTTATTAATAAACTGATAAAAGTAATTCTCGCGAGATACTCTGATTAAATACCCCTCCTGCTGCATGTAGTTATCGATTTTTTTAGGAGCACGAAAGTTTTTGCTCCCTTAAACTCGTTAGTGCTTGAGTTGGCCATAAGCTCCCTCGTCACTTCGTGACTCGGGATCTTAATATTTAGCCAACACAATCACTCACGAGTTTAATGGGAGCAAAAACTTTCGTGCTCCAAAAAATAATCGATAACTACCCCTTGCACACGGGATATTTCCTATGACAACAGTTCCCAAGTCGCTACTGATCTTCATGGATTGTGAACCTAGATACGCAAATAGTTATTTCTTGTTCTCATCCACTCTCACTGCCATTTTCTTGGGCAGTGGGGTGTTCCCTGCGACCCGTATCCGGATACCTGATCCTCTTCCCTGGCGTGTAGCAGCTTCGAGTGATTGTGCTTTGTATTTGCCGTATACCAACTCCACTCTGTTAGAACGCTGCAGGTAATACCTAACATAGAATATGAACATATTCTCTGCATAGTCTTTGAAGGTCTTCATTGTGTCCTTACATCGCAACATATTGACAATCACCGCTGCGTCCAGCAATATAACATCAAGATATGATGGTTCCTCTACAGATGTTGCTTCAGTCTGACTCGTTGCATATGTTTCTAAGCACGCTACAACATCACTCTTGGTCCCAATTCTGAGACTTCCAAGTTGAGAAATTGATGGAGGCCATGGTTGATTTTCGTGCTGGAAAAGATTTCCCAGGTCTCACAACCAACGTAAAGTTGACCAAAGAGACTACAATCACTTCAGAGGGAGCTCAACTTTACTTCGGATTTTGAGGTAGTACAAGGTCTCGTGCTCATCAAGTGCAGCTTTAATTTTATTATTGGCTGTTCTTTTCGTAACATTTGAATTGTGCATCTCCTTATTTCGTGATGTTGTGTTGTTGTTTTATTGTTGGACACAGCAGTGATTGTCAATATGTTGCGTCCTAAGGACACAATGAACAATTTCAACGACTATGCAGAGAATATGTTCATACCTTATGTGACGCATCATCTGCAGCGTTCTAACAGAGTGGAGTTGGTGTAGGACAAATACAAAGCACAGTCACTCTCTTTCGATTACAGTCTTCACCACCTGCTCGGGAAGAACTACCTTCGTGTCGAGGCGAAGAAGGTAGCCACTCTCATCTGTGAGTGGATTGTGGAGTTTTAAATATGCTGCTACTCAGCTACTCACATCAGTAGTGAAGGAAGACTGGAAGCTGTGGTGTTCCTCATGGTGTCTTGTGTCAGAGTTGTACATATTTTTCCCGAACATCTCCTGAAACTCTGAAACCATCCTTGCAATTTAAGTGGTGGCCATTTTGAAAACGGTCGCCATTTTGGCTGCCAGTTGAGTACGACCTTTCATGCCTGGACATATTTAGATGTGAACAACATCTTTCACCTTTGAATTTTCTTCCCCTGTGATGGGCAGTTCATGCGTTATAGCACAATGTAGGCTTTAAGTGTCGGCCATTTTGAAAACGGCGGGCATTTTGGTTTCCAGTTGTGTACGTCCTTTCATCCCTGGACAGATTTTGATGTGAACAACATCTTTCGTCTTTGAATTTTCTCCCTGTAATGGGCAGTTCATGCGTTGTAGCACAATGTAAGCTTTTAGTGGCAGCCATTTTGAAAACACTGACCGACGGAGCTAATACAGCGTTTGAGCGTGGTCAGTTTCAACAATTAACAATACGGTTACTGAAGAAATACGTATTGTTTTCCCCGAACTTTTATCGCAAATAATTCATTAGAGGCTTGTTGTAGCTCATATCACTTCCCGGGTTTCGGCACCATGACGAAACATAACAAACTGTGGGAGAGCAAACAAATTAGGTTGAACAAATTCTAAGGGAGGCTGAGGAACTTTGGGGTTAAATTAGGGTAAAAAGGCTTAATAAAAAGGCTTAGTTTACGGTGGGGGGAAAAGCCTAATCAAAATTGGGCCTATAGAGGCCTAACAGCCAGAAAAACCCCTAACTAGGAGACCTAGCAGGGGTTGAAGAGGACCAGCCAGTTGGCTGGTCCGAAGGCTTTCTGATTTTCCATGCTGGCCCCCTTGCTTAAATACGTTTTGGTAACCCCTGACAACCGCGAAATAGCCCGGGTATTATGGGTAATGGAAAGTTCTAGAAGATTCTAGAGGCAGGAACCGGAAATATAATTCCAAAGCATAGATAATGTCCACCTATGTAAGGTTAGACACACAAGACTAAGATTGGCCATTGGCCCCAGCAAACATGCAAGTACAAGATTTGTGACATCACTAAACTCAGTTATTAAAGTCCAAGTCCTGAGACCACCAAGAGATTATTGCAGACAGTGTACCTAACAGGGCATGGTACAAAAAGTATTACCTGGGGTAAAGCAAATCAGATATTATTGGATCAATTATGGGAGCTCTGGATAATTTCTCAGTCTACTCGATCGCAGAACTAAATGCTGCCACTCAACCAGCGATTTGTTGATTAACCTTAAAACCACCAAATAGACCTGTACCAATTAGGTTGCCACGACAGCTCCAAAACGAAATTTGAAATTTATGTCTATTACAACAATGCATCAAATTTATAATGGTAGTTAAAAGGAAGGCAACACAAAGTGCGTGAAAAGCCCAGAACTAACACCCAATATTCTTTGGAAAAATACTTTAAAAATAGCGAAAAAGTTAATAAAGCTATTAACCTCGTTTATGCCAGAGCGTACGCAAACCCAAGCAGGTAAAATACCTAGTTTCAGATACGAAAGCAAGGCTCATTATTTCAGTTAGGGAAAGTGAGGTAAGGGAGGTAAGCACAGCTGAGTTGTTAGAGCTTTGGTTTCGTCACCAAGAGTATGCTAGATCAAATCGTGACACCAATCTGTATATATATAGCTGAATTTAAGAAAGGCTCCCCTCTTGTGTACTCTTGTGTCTGGAGTACAATGGGTCAATTGCACCAAAAGTACATGGGGAGAGGTAGGACTCATAGTTTGTTTTTTTTTATTTCTGAAAAGGCAAGTATATTCTGAAAACTCTCTGCACTGACAGTAACATCACTGTGTACCACCTCAGCATAATCATGAATTTGCCCTGGTAATACACAGGTAGTACACAAACCGTATCAAAAATGTTTACTGACATTACACAAACTGTACAGAAACAATGTGAGCTGTCAGCATTAGTGCAACACTGTCTTTCAACAGGTAAGTTGCCTGACAAATACGCAACAGGCGACACCCCCGCCTTGGACAAGGTCCAAATCTTGTTTCAAGAAAAACACACTAGAGCACGTATTAATCTTGAAATGCTTGTCATCCACACGCATAAACCACCTGTACATAACCACTTAGTGCCAGATAATAAATATCCAAAAGAATATTTTCCTGTGATTAAAACACTTAAACTCGACTCGTTTGCCAGGCATATTGTGCAACCCCCATAAGGAACGAATGGATCACACCTATGAAACACGTGACCCTGATTTGCATACACCTTGCGACTTGGTTTCCCAACGGAGCAGGTGGGTCGTGCATTTCAGCTGCCATTTCTGCTTCTTTTGAGGGGAGAAATTGGTTGTTTTTATCCGTTTTAAATAACTGTTTTTATGCTTTTAATGTAGGATGACTTAGTGGCTTTTGCCATGCTTTAATTTTATTGCTAACCTGATGACGAAAATTGAAAATATTCGAAACGTTGTTTGTATATTTTTATGTAGCACTGCTTGGTTTGACTTCATATAAGCATCAGCACACTGCATCTTATGAGTGTAAGATTTCAAAACTACACCCTTATATCTTTTTAAGGGGTTGAAAGAATATAGTGTAACTCTGGCAATGTAAGTTTGGTTAAAGGATCTACCTTTTCGTGCAATCGGCAATATGCCTGCCCCCCCCCTTAGGAAGGCCCAAGGGGCCCCAATTCAGAAATTTTCAATGGAATGGGGGTAAAGGAATACCTTATTTGAAAGGTCTTCATTAGACGAGTAAAGTGCCACAACGATAGCTTCGATACGATGAGCCCATCCAAAATGGCAGCCAGTCAAACATTAGGAATTTCCTTGAATCCCTGTCTTACTCAGGCTCAAGACGTCGTAAAGGGACGTAGGTAGCGCTCAATCTAGTTGGATCACATTTACAACCTTTTTTGCGGTTTGAAGCCCAGAGTGTGGGCTCAGTGACCCCCCCTCCCCCCAGGAACTAAGGCCCACACTCTGGGTTTCAAACCGTAAAAGATGTTGTAGTGATTCAGCTATATTGAACGAAAAGATTTGCTGCTGCCTATCCTACGTCCCTTTACGACGTTTTTAGCCTGAGTAAGACATAAGGGGAGCAGGCATAATGTCGGTTGTACGAAAAGGTAGATCCTTTAGCCAAACTTACATTGCCAAAGTTTCAGTATTTTGTTTTAACCCATTAAAAGGTTATGGGGGTGTTCTGGGACTTTTGGGACGCCCTGTATGTTGCGATTAGACCAAATACACACGAAGACAATATCAAGGACCGCAGCAGCGGTCCTTATGTAAGCCTCAGCATGAACTTCCATGTTAAACGTCAAACTTTGAACTCTATATCAAAATTGACATAGACCAACGAAATTCGGTATTGGGGTCGTGTCATAACTATTTCACCACATTACAAATTTTAATGGCAAGAATTGAACCGTTCGGCGTCCACGGCATGGCCGTTTCTTGTTGTTGTTGTTGTTGTTGTTGTTGTTGTTGTTGTTGTTGTTGGGACTCTTTGCTCTGACCTGGAGATCGAACCACTGAACCGATTTTCAAGTTATATAGCCTAAAACGTAGGTATGGACAAGGCCTAGGGCCTTTCGCAGGCTATTTTAATGCAACTACAATATTCTTGACACGGAAAGCCAAATGGGCTAAAACTTTTGCTCTCACCTAGAGATAGAACCAATGAACAGATTGTCAATTTGTGTAGCTTAAAATGTAGGTATTATCATCGACCAGGAACTTTTGAACACGATTTTGATGTGACTACAGTATTCTCGTCGGCAGAGCAAATATTATTGTAGAGCACTGGGCAGAAATTATTAATGATGTTGTTTATGACTCTTTACTCTCACCTGGAGATCGAACCACTCAACCGATTTTCAAGTTCTATAACTTAAAACGTAGGTATGGACAAGGCCTAGGGCCTTTCGCAGGCTATTTTAATGTAACTACAATATTCTTGACACGGAAAGCCAAATGGGGTAGAACTTTTGCACTCACCTAGAGATCAAACCAATAAACCGATTTTCAATTTGTATAGCTTAAAATGTAGGTGTTAACACCGACCAGGGCCCTTTGAACACGATTTAGCTATGACTGCCGTATTCTCGTCGGTCGAGCAATAATTATTGTAGAGCACTGGGCAGAAGTCATTAAGTGGAGTAACAAATTTCAGCAAATCGAGCTAAAAACATGAAGTCTTCTTACCATTAAAAATCAAACCAGCCATGGACCTCCATGAAATACCCCCAAGTACCTCCAGCACCACCCTGCCCGTGCCCACTCCTAGGGGCTTGGACAACAAATTTTTACAGATCAAGTAAAAAACATGAATTTGGTGTGCAAGTCATTCTTAGCAGCATAAATCGAATCAGCCATGGAACCCCTATGAAATACCCCCAAAGGGGCCCCAGCGCACCCGTTTCCCCTCACTGACTTTTGCAAATCGTGCTAAAAGCTTGAAAATTGGTACACAAGTCATTCTTAGCAGTAGAAAAAGTTGAACAAGCCATGGAATCCCCACGAAATACCTCCCAAAGGGCCCACAGCTCCCTCTTGTGCCCCCCTCATTGGTCATCGATGTTCCATAAGGTACAAAGGAGGGGCAGGGGATGCTGGGGGAGGCTTTGGTGGTAATACATGGGGACCTATGGCTGGTTCAATTTCTACTACTAGGAATGATTGGCGTACAAAAATTCATAGTACCAAAATTCATAGTAGTACAGGTGAGTGTGGTAGGGGGACAGGAAGGGGCCTTAGGGGGCATCTCTAGAGATGCCATAGCTAGCTCGATTTATTAGCTAAGAATTGATTTGTGTACTAAATTTCATGGCTTTTAGCTTGATGTTCATAATTAGCCCAAATTCTGGCCCGCAACAGCTATGCTACACCTGAAAATCGAATCAATGAACCGATGCTCAAGTTTTACAGCTTAAAACATAGGTATAAAGAAATCCTATGGCCTTTTGAACGATATTTTAATGTGACTATAATTTTGTTGTTTTTCTTCTTAGGGAAATTTTAATCTCACCTAGAGATCGAACCAAAGAATCGATTTTCAATTTTTATAGCTCTTAAAATTGAGTATTATATTAAAAAAGCTGTTTTATAACAGTTATTTTACGGTGATTACAGTATTCTTTTCTGTGTAATTCTTGCTGAAACAAGAAAAAAAAATAAGGGATATTAGTATTAAAAAACGCTTAAGCATATAAAATACGGATGTAAGCCTTAAAAAACAGAAAGCCCTAAAGGAACATATATTAGAAAAAGACATGTAAGCCCTCAGCGTCGCACTAATACGTGTAAAAGAATCTCCAGCAACCTTTTAAGGTAGCTGGAGCTTCTTTTACACGTATTAGTGCGACGCTGATGGCTTACAAGTCTTTTTCTAATATCTGTTCCTTTAGGGCTTTGTTTTTTAAGACTTACATCTGTATTTTATACGCTTACGCGTTTTTTAATACTAACAGTACTACTTACGTTGGCAGCAGGTTTGAGGCGAATTTTTATCATTGCAGCAAATCCCTTCTTTTTCTGAACACTGGCTATCTTGATCGCATGTAGTACACGAACTTTCACCAGACATTAAAACGTTCTGACATGCAGGATTTACTACAAGAAAAAAAAAACTAAAGTCACGTCATAACATTTGTACATTTCACAAGGTTAGTCAAAGGCTCGTTTTGCAAACAAGAAGAGCCCTTTACCCTAAATCTGCCCGGAGACCCGTTACAAAGCTCACGTTGCTCGTGGCCGTCAACCCGACTCCTTCATGGATCCTACTCAACAACTGGTACGTCACACAAGTCTAATAGCGTAGAAACAACACGTAGTCTTCCCTAAACTCTTTTTTTTAAGATCCCATGTGTACACTACGTTCCTACTTCATATTAGCCCTAACACGCGACTGTCTTCCCGGCGTCCAGCTTAAAAGCTGTTGCCACGCGCTCCGTGCTCAGAAACAGACGTTGATCTCAGATGGCCAAATTACCCTTCCTTTTTGTTATACATTGCTGCACCAGGCTTGTAGGAGAATTATTTTCCCTCCATCTCAAGGCAAGATTTTTTGTCTTCAAGACTCGAATTTTGTGCTTGTTATTCGTGCTTTTCTATTGGTCAATAAAAAAAGCAACAGCCCATCGCAGATTGACCAAAAAACGGGCTTATCTGATCCGTTTACGGTTTTTGGAGCTCAAGGTTCACAATGCGAATTCCCAGTCAGATTACAAGATTTTTAGTTCGTTAGAATTTTAAATACATAATTTCCAACATGTTTTTGACCTTGATGGCTATGCGGGCAAAATTCAGAATACAACATATCGCGCAAAACAATGGAGATATAAAAAAAAAAAAATAAATAAACCATCGGCCCCATAGGGATATATAGTATTAAGAACAGTGCTTTAAGTGAGATGGTCTAAAGGAGTTACATAATAACTAAAGGGTTTCCAGCTTCATGAAACATCAAAGAATCAATTGACATCCTAAAATTATTAACTAGCTACAATGATTATACCTAAAAACCAACCAGAAATGTGTCCAACACTCAGCATTGTAAGCGGCCGCCATCTTTGATTTTACCGGCGATCGGCGCTACATTTTCAAGTTAGACAAGTAAATAAAAGTGGTTTTTATTTCACTTAAGAAGTCATTCTACCAGAGCAAAAACCTAGTAGAATCTCACATGCCCAAATCACCCTTTCTTCTGGTGTTAATAAAGTGATTTTATTTACGCCTACTGTAAAAAACCGCAGCGCTAAAGCAGTGTCTGCAAACAAGTTATTTGAATTACGATCTCCCTTACAGAAGGCAGAGCTTCAACAATCCCCGACGACATGCGGGAAGGTACGGTGGAAGCCGCCGGTATGTCCATGGCAGAGCAGTCCAAGCCGGCCGGCAGGGTGGTGAACGGATGCAGCGAGACACTGATGACGGGCGAGTGGTAACCATCATTGGCTGGTGGCTTTCTTTCATTCTTGGCATCCTATGAAAGATTATCCAAAATGGTCGACCTCTTCATAAGCTCCCGATGAGGCGTCTTTCGCGAAAGGTCAGCCAGCTGGAGTCGGCAGGGTAGCCAGTCGGTGGCAGAGAGGGACTCTTCCTTGACGGTAACTTTGAAACACCTCGTTCTTTCGCCACCATCAAGCGTCTTTGGCTCCTAAAGTTGAAGTGGCACGCCGTGCACGGTAGAGGGAGCCGGAACATAAGTCTGAACCAGGCGAGCGCTGGAGAATAACAGATGGATGGAACGCGCATTTGGCGCTTATGTAACATTGGAGGGAAGTGCAGGTCCGCAGCGGTGTGGAGTGGGGTGGCCAATTTACAATTAAATCTGCATTTGAGAATGAAATGCTAAATTTACAAGTAATGATATTTCGTGGCAATAGAAAATAAAATAAATAAAATAAATAAATGAACATAAACATGAACAGAAGAAAGGATATGGGAGATAGACGTCAGTGAGTAGCAGGGAAGGGCAGGGGGGAGGGGCATGGGCGCGGAAACCAGCCCAATCCCGCCAACTCCAAAATGTGTAATGTTAAAAGAATTCCTCGTTGAAACCGAATACGACAGTGATATATTATAAAATGCTTCATCTTTCCCGACCCCACTGTGGGGAGCTAACAGTACTCTTCCGTAGTTTAAAACGCAACCATATTTCACAAACCAGAAGTGCGCATCTGTAACCTCCATTTCGCCCTCCACCCAATACTCCATCCCAAAACTAACGACAAAAAAGGACAAAAACATACGCGGACAGTACATTGATCCTCCCCTTCTCCCTAACTAAGTGATTTGCCGCTACTCAATTTTTTGAGCAAAACGTATATAAAAAAAAATGTTGCCCCTAATCACCTTTTTCCTGTCTGGGCTCTAGACCCACCGATTAGCCTCTGGCTGCTGTGATATAATATTGCGGTGTTCACACTGGACATTTCATGCTCACACAACTACGAAAACATTTACCACAATAATTATCACAAGCAGAAAATGTTGTAACTTTTGAGAGACATTTATTGCCTGTAGAAATTATTTACCTATGCCATCCTTTAAATAAATGGTAATTTTTTTAATATTTAACAACTTCAGTGGTACAAACAGTACCCACAAATGCAGCAGTAGTTTCAGATCTGTTGAAACTGAATAAAAAACTTGAACAATTCTACAAAAAAGAACTTTGATGTGTCTTGTACATTTATCATAAGAATAAACTAACTTATTGAGGCGAGTGGATTTGGATACAGAATGTGGATTTATAACTATCAGGCACATACAATAAGCCAACCATGATGTGGTCATGTTGGTGGAAGAACAGCATGCATTGCGCACATGACTGATCTTTACAAAGCATCTGGCACTCTACATCAAGAAGGGTGAGTTGCCAGCAGATCACCACAACTCTCGTTTTTTTTTAAAGACCAACTTAGCCTATCTGCTGCAAACAAAATCTCTAAGAGCAGATGATGGTCTTATAATTCTACCAAAAGATGATACTCGATTAGCCATATTTTGCACAGGCGGAACCACAGGAGCATTGTGACATAATTGTTATTTTCAGCTCTATTTCCTGTGATTCGGTTATTATCTGGTGCATTCAAAATAGACTCGTCATCATCGTCATAACCCTTACCATAATTTCTGCTATTTATCTTAACTGCAAGCTCATTTGATTTTAAAATGTACCTTCTCTTCCTTCTACGAACTGAACCATCATTTCTTCTAACTAAATACGATCTTGGGTTTTTAGAATTTTGGTTACCACAGCTGGGTCCTATTTGTTGTTCAAATGTACTCTTACTCTTTCTTTCTCTTTTAATGATGGCAACTCGTGAGCAGTTTTGGTCATAATTAAGTTTTTGCTTGAGTTGCTGAGATACTAACTATTTGGTTGAATTTGGTACTATTTTTGGTTCTAACAATTTGTTTGATACTGTCACTTTAGTTTTCAACAATCTTGACATTATTAGCTGAGAAGGAGTCATACTTAATCCAGTTACTGGAGTTGGTCTAACACTGAGATTTCATGAGGTAACCAGTTAGACGTACGTCTACATGCTCTTCGTTTAGATCATAGAGCTCTACTTGCAAGTCATTAATCATGATTCTTGACACTAATAAACGCTTCTTTTTTACTGCCGATCGCACCTCACTTCGAAAGCATAGCCAACGTATCTGGCCTGGAAATTCTAGTCTCTAATAAGACAACTAATAATCAGGTAATTAATTTGTGGAATGCAAGGCGTTTCAGACAGGGCCGGATTAAGGGTGGTACTTTGTGTGCTGAATCACCGGGCCACAGCCCGAAAAGGGCCTCAAGGGTGCCTCACGGTCACGGAAATTTAAATAAAAAATGTACTAATTTAAATAAAAAAATGTTCCGTAGTTTAAAACGCAACCATATTTCACAAATCTGAAGTGCGCATTCGTGACCTCCATTTCACCCTCCACCCAAAATACTAACAACAAAAAGGACAAAAACATACCCGGACAGTACATCGATCCTCCCCCACTTCTTAACTTTTATTGTTTTTACCCCCAAAAAATATTGTTAAAAAAACTTCTGTTTTTTTCGGGCTGGTGGGGGCGGGGCGTGGATCCTCCCACAGTAAAAGTTAAGCACAAGGCCTCTACGAGGTTTAATCCGGCCCTGGTTTCAGAAGTGTGACATTCCTATTCCGCAAATTTGTTTGGTCCGTATGGATAGGTTTGCATCACCAAGCTCACACTGCTAATAGGCAGGTTTTAGCACCCGTTTGGTAGGAGAAACGGGAACGTGGAGGGATTAACTGACGTCATTCGCGTTTGGGCAGACTTGTAGAATGGCGTTCTCAACTTGTGGGCAGCAGTTTTCACGTTCGTTGCAAACGTGTGCGGTTTTCTCTAAAAACACAAGTTCAAAAATCCCCTTTTGTGGGTCAGTGGTACATCGATCACTTCCCTAATTGGTTACCAAAATTGAGTTACGTAGGGTGATTTTAAACCAGTGTTTCGTAGGTTTAATTGCAGTGATGCAAGACTGGTGAGCAACGCCTGGAAGTAGGCTTCACCATCAGCGCTCGGAAGGACAAGGTCACTGCTTAACCCTCTACCCCCAGATGGGGAAAGCGATGCCTACAAGAAGGCTTCCAGTAAACGGGGAGTAAAACGGTCTTTTTGACTCGCGACTCTTGTGCGGTGGGAGCTTTTCCCTCACGTTGGCGTTTCTG